>PVKV010042234.1:0-10809 GCA_004027835.1 Alouatta palliata
GGTTAGGGGGCAGAGCAGTGAGTGAAGTCATCTTTAAGGGTAGTGATAGGGTAGTGAGCAATAAAACAAGGAGTCCACCCCCCTTAGGTCACCTAGGCTGGGGGATGGACAGTGCACAGCAAGGGGTTCATTCCCATTAGGTCATTGAGGCAAGGGCCATTTACAGTAAGGGGTCCACCCCCATTAGGTCGCCGAGGCATGGAGGTAGGCTGTGTGCAGTGAAGAGGGTTCAGTGTGCAATACCTCTGTCTATGGGCAAGCTACTAAGATTTATAGGAGGATGCTTTAAGTCACATAGCAGTGACAGAGCTGTCAGGGTCTACGCCACCTGCTGGCAGCTTCCAATGAGTTCTGTAGGGGAATGCTTTTTGAGCACCAAGTTGCGATTGCCAGTCTGAGGGCAGCCTTTCACAAGAACTGGAGCAAGGTCCTACATCTCCTTTATCAGAGGAGTGGCTCTTGCCCCAAGCCTGCCATACAGCATGTATCTTTACGATACTGAATGCTGCCACCTGGGCCATGGCTTCTTGTCCTGGTATGACTGTTTTTCCCTTAAATCATGCTCTGCCTTGTGTCTGCTCTAGGCATTCCTCTGATTATAAGCTGCTTATTTCTTAATTCATGCTCTGTACTGTATCTACTCTAGGCATTCCTCCAATTATAAACTAAGATATAGTTTTTTATATATATGGAAATACCTAAGTGGTAAGATATTCTTTAGGCACTCATTCTACAAACTAACATATGATTATATATAGAGGATTGCATAAAGGGAAATAACTGAGTAGTAACACTATAAACTGACAATCTTCAAGCCCTAATTCTACAAACTAATATATGATTATATAAAGGATTATATAAAGGGAAATAATTGAGTAGTAACACTATAAACGGAGATATTCTTCAGGCCTTAGTTGTGCCAGGATTCTGCTTAGCTCTCCTTCCTTGGTACCTATATGGGGGGTTACCCACACCCAGGCTGGGGTACACTGGTGCTGTCTTGGCTCACTGGAAACTCCGCATCCGGGTTCAAGTAATTCTCATGCCTTAGCCTCCCAGGTAGCTGGGATTACAGGTGTGTGCCATCCCACCCAGCTAATTTTTGAATTTTTAAGTAGAGACAGGGTTCACCATGTTGCTCAGGCTGGTCTCAAACTCCTGGCTTCCAGCAATCCTCCTGCTTTGGCCTCCCAGAGTGCTGGGATTACAAGCATGAGCCACTGTGCCCAGCCAGGTATTTCTTTATAGCAATGCAAGAACAACCTAACACAGGGTAACATTCTTTTTGTTTACTCAGTGGGAATGACATAACAAGTGAGGGAATTTGGAGAGTCAGGGGACTCCAAGGTCAAATCAGCTCAGTTTGGTTTGTCATATTCTAACATTACTTTTTCCTTTTGAGAAAAAGAGATTCTAGAATGGTATTTTTCTAGCAAATCATGTCCACGGAGGTGGATGTGGGGGAAGAATTAAGTAGCAAAAAGGGGTGAGTATCTTGCAGAGGGCCAGGGCAGAAGGAAATGGGCTGTGAGACAAAAGCTGTTCAAGGCTTGCTGGAAGCTTTCACCAGTTGTATCTTTTTTATCACTCTGAGGTGAGTGCGGTGGGGTTAAACACTGACAGTGTTGCTCAGGTGTGTCTACAAGTACAGTTAAGACTCCATTCCTCATTAATGGTTGTTTCACTCAGAAGATTAAGTAGGAGAACTGGGCAGAGCCTCTGTATGTCCCCAGAGCCCCTTTATTGAGACTGGTGTCCAGGTCAGGCAGGAGGAGAGTTGAGAAAGAGATTGTTTCTTTTTCAGCAATCTCCTTTCCAGTGGCCTGGCTTCTTAGAGCAGTGGCACAGCCATGGGAGTCTCTGCCTCGTGTTCTTTCTGAGTGTCTCCATCTCCCGTAATTGGAGATGAAGAATTTTAGAGGTTTTCTTGGTAGTGTCCTCAAGGGGGCAGGCGGCTGATTTGCCAAATGGACGAGATCAGAAGTGGGCATAGTTTCCCACCTCATGCTGGCTCTTTTACCAAGCTCAGAATGTTTTGAAGAAAAGCCATTCACAAATGCAGAATTAAAGCCTACTCAGGTAGATTTAATATCCATAGGTAATGCAGTATTTTCTTTGAACACACCTGGATCCAAATGTAATGACTGTAAACCAGCTCATTAGGTTCTTGGGTGTAGGATTGGATGTTATTCCATCTAAGGTTTTAGAAAAAGCCTGAAGTATTGCCTCATGAGTTTTTATTTTTCCTATGCTGCTGGCTCTATCATAGTCTTTGAAGGTGTTTTTGCCTAAACATCCACTCCTCCCCAGTGTCACACCAACCAGCACTGGCCATGCAGTATGGAGCCTGCCCTTCACCAAGCGGTATGTGAACCAACTGGTATCTGTTAGAAAAATCTGGCTGGGAAGCCTGAAGTGCTTTGCTGAATTAATCAGCAAATGGGTAATGATCCTCAGTGACCCTTGGGAATTACTTGGTAATGGCTAAAAGTTCAGCCTTTCTTCAAAAAAAGAAAGAAATCAGTAAGTTTAACTTTAAGGGGATAAGTTTTGACAGCCCAGGTTCAGGGGTATTGGAAGCTAAGGAATTGGAGGGAAAAGTAATTCAGCCAAAAGTGGCTTAGAGAAGGCCAGAAGAAAGAGAACAGGAAATCTGGTCTGGAGAGGAAAGAATCTGTTGCCCTAAAGCCGTGTTGTCCTTCCTTACCTGTTCGTTGGTCTCAGCTAATTTTGAGATAGAATCTAAGAGGGAGGCAACTTTCCAATCCCAAATGTACTTGGAAGCTTTGAGGTACCAAGCAAAGTAAGCCTCCCATTCACATTGTTTAATTATAGGACTGTGGTCTTGTAGTTTTGCTTTAAGAAAAATAAGTTTGGGGAACTGAAAAGACCCAAGGATGGCCATTGAAGATCCAAATTAACTTTGATGTACTCTATCCATTGGTTTAAAATGTATGCAAGAGAAGACCTTAATATATTTTCTTTTCTTATTTATTTTAATTTTTTAAAATAGAGATGAGCTCCTGCTATGTTGCCGAGGATGGTTTCAAACTCAGGAGCTCAAGAATCCTTTCACCTCGGCCTCCTAAGGTGCTGGGATTACAGGCATGAGGCAACGACTGCAATTTTTGAACATATACCTGACAGGAGTCCTAGAAGATGGTCTATATTGCTTGCTTTGGGACTTTTGGCATCCTGTTCTGCCTCTTATTAATTTCTCAAAAGCAAAAAAGAAAAAAAAAATCTATAATCCCTGTGAGGAAATTGTAGTGTTTGGAGGGAGTTGTTTTTTAACAGTGTCCCTAGCATAGGATTTTTGTTTTTACTTGGTGGGCAGCCTGTGCTCTAATTGTCCATCCTGTTACCATTTTCTTCAGATTTTTCTTGAGACTGGCACGTCACCTAATGATATTCTTATTTATTCATGTTCCGGTTTTTCCTGACAACAGAAAATTTCTCTTTGGGAGACTGAAGTCTCTCATAGAATGGTGACAACAGCCCAAACAGCTTTTCAAGGGTCAACTCATCCCCACCTTTTTAAAAAGTAAATTTTGCTCTCAAAAGATGCTCCGAAATAGAGGGAAAAAATCAAGCAACGAACACAGTATAAGTCTCCTCCAAAGAAAATCTTTCTTCAGGAGCACTTCTGACACTAGATTATTCAACCTGAAAAAAAAAGATATTAGATAAATGTCCAAAATATGCTGAGTTTATTTGGGAATGAGAATGAGGATTATAATCTGTGGTGCACTGGTGGGTTGCCTTTCTGGGACAGATGTTGTGGGTTGAATGGTGGTCCCCACAAAAATATGTTTATGTCCTAGTCCCCTGAAGCTGTGATGTCATGTTGTTTGGAAAAGGGGTCTTTGCAGAAGTAATGAAGCTGAGGATATTGAAATGAGGAGCTCCTCCTGGATGACCCAGGTGGGCTCTAAATCCAATGACAAGTGTCTTCCTAACAGGTGCACAGAGGAGAGAATCAGAAGAGGAGAAGGAGATGTGAAGAAGGAGGCAGAGACTGGAGCAACGGGGCTACAAGCCAAGGAACACTGACGAATGCCCTGCAACTCCCAGAGCTGGAAGACGCAAGGACTGGATCCGCTCCTAGAGCCTTCGCAGGTGCGTGGCTCTGCATGTTGATTTTGGAGTTGGCGCCCTCAGAACCGTAAAGGAATAATTTTCTGTTGTTTTAAGTTGCCAACCTTGGAATTTGTTGTGGCAGCTACAGGAAGCTAAAATACCAGGTGGTCAACTTCAACATCAACAGTGGCACATGAAATTGATATTATATAACTTTGGTAAGGTGTTTGGAGAAACACCTTTTTTTACATTTCACCTCATGTAAAAAATCTATAACTGTAGTCTAATCATTATCTAAACCTCAACTAAATTCAATTTGAGGACATTTCAGAATATATGTGGTCAGTACTTCCCCAAATTGTGACGGCATCAAAAATTAGGAAAACCTCAGGGACTGCCACACACCAGAGGAGGCCAAGGAGGCATGGAGACTAAATGTTATATGATATTCTCGATGGAATCTCCGAACACAGAAAGGACGTGAGGGGAACGCTAATAAACTCCAAATAAATTCTGCAGTTTAGTAAATAATAAGGTATCAAAATGGCTTAAGTAGCTGTGACAAATGGACCACAGTAATGTGAGATGTTAGCACCAGGGGAAGCTGACTGTGGAGAGGATGGCAACTCTCTACTACCTTTGCAACTTTTATGTAAATTTAAAACTCTTCTAAAATAAGATTATTTAAAAGTAGCACTCAGTAAAGGATTAAAGAGTGGAGAAAACGATGATCAATTTTCCATTTTCCTGGAGTGTTGCCATCAAAAGCCTGGAGAGAGGGTTTGAAAGGAGGAGCAGGAAACCTCAGAAACAGGCAGGTCCAGAGCTCTCAACTCCTCTGCAGAGCCGGAACCCCGCGCAGTCCAGGGCTTCTCAGAAGGCCTTTCCACCCCCTGGCTACCCCCAACCCCACCTCATTGATGCATCCTTTCTGGATCGACAATCTCTGCTCTACATAGACCAATGCCGGGTCCTCTTCCGAGCGACTCCTCAGTACCCGAGAGCGGTGCGGCAGCGCCCCCGTGTGGCCGAAGGACTGAGGCCAGACACTCAGCTCCCCTTTCGCGAACCCACCCGGGACCTCCCCACGGTCCCCTTCGGTTCCCAGCTGCAGAACAGGCCTCTGTGCACATTAGGGCTACCCCGTCCCGCGATAAATTTTTCCTCCCAGTTAGAGGCGGTGGACTCCGACCTCAGCGCAGAGAGAGATCTGCAGGTCCCAAGATCTGATTCCCCCGTTGGGGTTGATCCCACAGACATACTGTGCTCCCAGTACGCAATCTCTCAGTGTTTTTGGAATGAGGCCTTAGACTCCTGAGTCCATGAAATTTGTTCTGCTGCTTCCATGGAGGAAAGTCTCTCCTCCCCGGAATCCACTAGTCGAGTCTGCAACCCTAGCGTGGAGGGACCCGGGAAGGACATGGCGTCGGAGCTGGAGACTATATTGGGTTACAAGGATGTTTGAGATCAGAGGGGGCTGAGCATTTGCTCCTGAAGGCGGTTGCTCCGCCACGCCCCGGACCTGCAGGACCCGGCATCGGAACTCACACCCTGTTGGATCCTGGAGGTCGGCCCCGTCCCAGCCCCAGTCCAGAAGTCTGGCCTTCCTCCGCTTCTACCCCTTTACGACCTAAGCAGACAGGACCTGCTGTCTACATCCCCCTTAGCCCTCGTCCCCTGCCATCTCCAATCCCTGGTTAAAGGTCCTTGATCTTGGACGCAAATCTAATTTCTGATTCCGTTGATTGTTCGCGACGGGCACCCACCAGGAGAGGCTCCCCAGCGCCAAACAGGCTGCGGCTGAGCGACAGTGGCGGATTTTGGCGCTTTGGCCCAGACTCCCTCGCTGAAGGGCCTCGCGACTCCGCCCTGGAGGCTGCTCCCCGGAGGCTCCGCAGGGCTCTGTCTTCCTCTGCGGCAGGAGGGGGCGCGGGGGATGTCTGCCACCGAGGCTGCACTGGCTGCCCTGGGTAAGCCTCCCCGCTGTGGACCTAAAAAAAAAAAAATCACATACTGGGAAAATAGCGACCGATCAGTTCCAGACTCAATTTTAAGAGGTCCTTGTCTACAGATTTATTCAGCACCTTTTTGTCAGGCGCTATTCTAGGCGCGTGAGTCAAATCCAAACTGGCAAAAATCGCGGCCGTCAAGGAATTTATCTTCAGTTGAAAGATACAGCCAATAAAAAGTCACTGAAGTCAGCTACAGGGGTGTCCCAAAGTAAAGAATGATTAAGAGAAAAGCAAGGCGCGGAAGATGAAGGAGCCAGGGGCAATTTTAAGTTATTATTATCGGTGTGAGATTTCCCAAGAAGTGCCCTGAGAGCTGAGTCCTGAAGCAGATGAAGGAGTGAGCCCAGGGTTACTGGGAGGAGGGGTGTTCTAGAGTCACCCTCTGCAGACATGGGGCTCCACCGGGGAAAGCACCCAGGCTGCGGCAGGAACAGGGCTGGGTAGATTTCAGAAGGACTTCCTGAGGCGGGTTGCGGAGGTCTGGGTTTGTGTATCTCTCGCTTTCCGCCTGTGCCTGGCACTTCATGAAACTCTGAGCTTGCCGGGAGGGTGAGGGGCCTGGTGTGTGGAGGATGGCTGGGAGAGGAGGAGGCTGAGGTGGGTCCCAGCCCCGACCTTTTCTCTGTACTCTTTCTTTCCTGCACCCAGAATTGGAAATGTAAATGGTACTGATGTCTTCTGCAAATCCTAGAATTCGCGGAACAGAAGGAAATCTTGACATGGCAGGATGTAAAATAAAGGAACTTCTAAGCCCTGGAGGCTCCAAGGAATAATTTCAAGAAAGACTAAGTATGAGAAAAAGTGTTAACTACGCCAATAATCGTTTACATTGATTACATGTTAAAGTTGTATTTTGGATGAATTGGGTTAAATAAACATATTGCTAAAGATAATTTCAGTGATTACTATTTAGTTTTTAAAATGTGGCTACTAGAAAATTAAAGATTACCGATGTGGCTCACGTTTTGACTCAGTTTGTAATCTATTGGGTAGCACTGATTTAGAAGGCTAGCAACTTTAGCTCTTATGTTTACATCTATGATTTATATCAAGTTGGTTTTTGGATATGGTGTTCCTTCTTTTTCTGGTCATTTTCCCCAGCATCATTTGTTGAAAACATGATCCTTTTCCCTTGAAGCGTTTTTCAGAGACATATATGTGTGGTTTTATTCGTGTACTCTTTATTCTATTCCACTGATTCATGGCTATCCTTGTGCCAATAACACAGCTTTGATTCCTGGAGCTTTATAGTAAGTCTTGTAATCAAGTAGTGGGTATTTTCCAAGCTTCTTCTTCTTCTTTTTTTTAGAGACTGAGTTTCACTTTTGTTGCCCAGGCTGGAGTGCAATGGCATGATCTTGGTTCACCACAACCTCTGCCTCCCAGGTTCAAGCAATTCTCCTGGCTCAGCCTCCTTAGTAGCTGGATTACAGGCATGTGCCACTATGCCCAGCTAATTTTGTATTTTTGGTAGAGATGGAGTTTCTCCATGTTTGTCAGGCTGGTCTCAAACTCTTGACCTCATGTGATCCACGCTGGGATTACAGACATGAGCCACCGCGCCCAGCCAAGTTTCTTCTCTTTAAAAATTACTGTGGCTATTCAAAGTCTTTCAGATTTCCATATAAATTGAAAAATCAGCTTGGTAATTTCTTTTATAAAAAGCCTGCCAGGATTTAGTTTTATTTTTTGTTTTCTTAAACTTTTAGGATCAGGCCTGCCATGATTTTGATTAGAATTGCATTTAAGCTGCAGATCAATTTTGGGAGGCTTGGTACTTCAACGATACTGAGTATTCCAATCCTTGTACACGGTAATTCTCCCCACTTATTTAGGTCTTCTGTATTTCTTTTTTGGGGGGTGGGGTGGTTTTGTTTTTGAATTTTTTTTATTTCAAAAGGTTTTTGGGGAACAGGTGGTGTTTGGTTACAGGAATAAGTTCTTTAGTGGTGTTTTCTGAGATATTGGTGCACCCATCACTCGAGCAACATACACTGTACCCAATGCGTAGTCTTTTATTGCTCACCTCCCTACTCCCCTTCCTCTGAGTGGCCAAAGTTCATTTTATCCATCTAATGCCTTTCCTTCCTCACAGCTTAGCTCCCACTTCTGAGTGAGGACATACCATGTTTGGTTTTCTATTCCTGAGTTACTTCACTTAGAATAATGGTCTCCATTTCCATCCAGGTTGCTGCAAATCCCATTATTTCATTCCTTTTTATGGTTGGGTAGTATTCCATGGTATCTCTATCTCTATCTCTATTTCATTTTCTTTATCCACTCATTGATTGATGGACATTTGGGCTGCTTCCATAGTTTTGCAATTGCAAATTGTGCTGTATTAACATGCATATGTGGGTATCTTTTTCATACAATGACTTCTTTTCCTCTGGGCAGACACACCGGCAGTGGGATTGCTGGACCAAATAGTAGACCTACTTTTAGTTATTTAAGGAATCTCCAAAGTGTTTTCCATACTTGTTGTACTAGTTTACATTCCCACCAGCAGTGTAAAAGTGTTCCCTTCTCACCACATCCACGCAGACATCTATTATTGCAGGGGTGAGTTGTTATTGCACTGTGGTTTTGATTTGCATTTCCCTGATCATTAGTGAGGCTGGTCATTTTTTTCATGTTTCTTGGCCATTTTTATATTTCTTTTGAGGATTTTCTGTTCATGTCCTTAGCAGATTTTTTTTTTTGAAAGTTTTTAGTTTATTAAGCTTCTCGTGAAAAATCCACAATGGCCATAGATAACGTCATTGCAGCACCTTTACTTCTTCGGCTTTTTCCAGCACCACCATTGGCCTTTGCAGTCCCCCTGACTTCCTTCATTTTGTTCTTGCGTTCCTTTCATTGCTTTCTTGAGGTCTTTTTCTTCTCATACAAGCCATGTCTCGCAAGTCTATGTTTGGATTCATTTTTCTTTGCATAATCCAGGGAATCGTAAATCACACCAAAGCCAGTTGTCTTGCCACCACCAAAATGAGTAAATGAGTTCTGAATCCAAATACAAAGATGGCATCCAGCGTGGTCTTGAACATTTTGGCTGGTTTTTCCCGAATTTCTGTCTTAGGCACTGTTGCCTTCCTGGGGTGAAGGACGTCAGTGACCATTTGTTTCCTCTGAAGCAGCTGGTTGGTCATGCACTTTCTAGTGTGGATAGTTACTGTGTCGTTCATGATGGCGGCCTCCTTAGCACATTTTTTGATGAGATTTTTTGTCTTGTTTTTGCTGATTTCTTTGAATTCTTTGTAGATTCTGGATATTAGTCCTTTGTCAGATGTATAGATCGCAAGGATTTTCTTTCACTCTGTGGGTTGTCTGTTATTCTGCCGATTATTTCTTTGTTATGCAGAGGCTTTTAGTTTAATTAAGTTCCATCTATTTATGTTTGTTTTTGTTGCATTTGCTTTTGGGTTCTTGGTCATGAAGTCTTTGCCTAAGCCAATGTCTAGAAGGGTTTTTTAAAAATGTCATCTTTTAAAATTTTTATGGTTTCATGTGTTAGATTTAAGTCTTTGATCTATCTTGAGTTGATTTTTGCATAGGGTGAGAGATGAGGATCCATTTTTGTTTTCTTTTTCTTTTACTTTTACTTAAAGACAGGGTTTCACCATGTTGGCCAGGCTGGTCTTGAACTCCTGACCTCAGGTGATCTGCTGGCCTCGGCCTCCCAAAATGCTGAGATTACAGGCATGAGCCACCATGCCCAGCCCGTTTTATTCTTCTATATGTGGCCTGCCAATCAACCCAGTATCATTTGTTGAATAGGGTGTCCTTTCCCCAGTTTATGTTTTTGTTTGCTTTGTTGAAAATCAGTTGACCATAAGTACTTGGCTTTATTTCTGGGTTCTCTATTCTGTTCCATTGGTCTATATACTTTTTTTTTTTTTTTTTTTTTTTTTTTGAGACATAGTCTTGCTCTGTTGCCCAGGCTGGAGTGCAGTGGTGTGGTCTCAGCTCACTGCCATCACTACCTCCTGGGTTCAAGTGATTCTCCTGCCTCAGCCTCCTTAATAGCTGGGAATACAGGTGTGCACTACCAGGCCTGGCTAATTTTTGCATTTTTAGTACAGACAGGGTTTCACCATGTTGGCCAAGATGGTCTCCATCACCCGATCCCGTGATCTGCCCACTTCAGCCTCCCAAAGTCCTGGGATTACAGGTGTGAGCCACCACGCCCAGCCTATATGCCTATTTTTATACCAATACCATGTGGTTTTGGTGACTGTGGCCTTATAGTATCGTTTGTAGTCGGGTAATGTAATGGCTCCAGATTTGTTCGTTTTGGTTAGTCTTACTTTGGCTATGCAGTGTCTTTTTTGGTTCCACATGAATTTTAGGATTGCTTTTTCTTGTTCTGTGAAGAATGATGGTGGTATTTCCATGAAAATTGCACTGAATTTGTAGATTGCTTTTGGCAGTATGGTCATTTTCACAATATTGATTCTACCCATCCATGAGCATGGGCTGTGTTTCCATTTGTCTGTGTCATCTATGATTACTTTCAGCAGTGTTTTGTAGCTTTCCTTGTAGAGGTCTTTTACCTCCTTGGCTAGGTATATTCCTAAGTCTTTTAATTTTGTTGCAGCCAAAGTAAAAGTAGTTGAGTTCTTGATTTGATTCTCAGCTTGGTGGCTGTTGGTGTATATCAGAGCTACTGATTTGTATATATTAATTTTGTATCCTGAAACTTTGCTGAATTCATTCACCA
>PVKV010042235.1:0-10863 GCA_004027835.1 Alouatta palliata
CTGAGGGAAACTGGGGGAAGCTGAGGGAAACTGGGGGAAGCTGAGAGAAACTGAGGGAAGCTGAGGAAAACTGGGGAGACCTGAGAAACTGAGGGAAGCTGAGGGAACCTGAGAAAAAGTGAGGGGAACTGAGGGAAACTGGGATACCTGAAAGAAACTGAGGGAACTGAGAGAACGTGGGGGAAGCTGAGGGAACCTGAAGTATCCTGGCCCTGCTTTAGCCTCCCGGCACCTCCCTCAGCACCAGGCTGTGTCCCCGAGACCCCTCCTCAGGAGCCCTCACCACCCCGTGCCTCCGCTCCCGTGGGCGCTCAGAGAAAGGAGGCAGAGCCCGACCGGGTATATAAAGGGCCATTTCCCATGATGCTCTGGGCTCATCTGCATATCTCCCATGAGCCCCCGTTTCCAGGGAATGAACGTTCTGAGTCACCAGCTTTCCCTAGGAGGGCCGTGTGCAGCCCTGGGGGCAGAAGCCCCTGGGCACCTGCTGGAAGGCCCTGGAGAGGCGGCTCCTCTGGGGGCTGGAGGACGGTGTGGGTGCTCTCCGTCCACAGGCTGGCCAGGGGTGAGCATCCAACCTGTGGTCGCTGTCCCATTGTGGCCACGACATCCTGGTCCTGCTGTGTGTTTGTGAACCGTGGTCCCTGCTTTGCTATGTCTTAAAGTTCTCTGAATTTCAGAAACGAGCCAATTGTCAATTAGTTATTGTTTAAACACATTTTCCCCTTTGTGGTTCATCTCTTCGCTCTTTAAACAGAGACACTTATAAATTAACACTTCAAAAAATAATAACAAATTACTTAACACTCCTTTTTTCAATAGACTTTATTTTTACAGCAGTTTTAGGTTCATAGCAACATTGAGTCAAAAGCATGGAGCTCTCCCACTGCTTCCATGTTCCTGCAAGTACACAGCCTTCCCTGGTCCCACATCCCAGGCGATTTGTTACACATGTTACCATCTTCATCACCCTCTGCAGTTTCCATTATGCTTCCCTCTGGTCCTGTGCATTCTGTAGGTTTATCATGCAGACCCACTGCTCTAATATTGAACATACAGGTTTGTCCACTCCAAAATTCATCTGCGTTCTGTGTTTTCATCCCTCCCTCTCCCAGCCCCTTGCAACCAGGGATCTTTTGCCTGTCTCCTTAGTTTTGCCTTTTCCAAATCGTCACAGAGCCAGATCCATACATTATGTAGCCTTTTCAGCTTCTTTTTTCAGGACTATGCACGTCAGTTCTTCCATGTCTTTTGTGGTTTGATAGTTCACTTTTTCTTTTTTTTTTCTTTTTGAGACAGGGTCTTGCTTTGTCACCCAGGCTGGAGTGCAGTGGTGAAATCACAGATACCGCAACCTCAGCCTCCCAAGTAGCTGGGACTACAGGTGTGTACTACCACGCCTCGATAAGTGTTGTGGTTTTTTTTGTGGAGACAGGGTCTCGTCATGTTGCCCACACTAGTCTGGAACTCTTGGGCTCAAGTTATCTGCCTGCCTCTGCCTCCCAAAGTGCTGGATTATAGACATGAGCCACCTTGCCCCACCAGCTCACTTCTTTTTAACGCTGAACGATATTCCATTGTCTGGATGTACCATGGTTTATTTATCCATCTACCTACAGAAGGACATCTTGGTTACTCCCAGGTTTGAGCAATTATGAATAAAGCCACTACAAATATTCCTGTGCAGGTTTTTGTAGATACATGTTTTTAACTCATTTTGGTAAATTCAAAGGAGCAGGATTGCTGGGTGCTGTGGTCAGAGTGTGTTTAGTTTGGTAAGAAAGTGACAAATGGTCTCCCACAGTGGCCCTGCAGAAGGAGCCTGAAAATCCTTTCCCTACGTCCCCATGACCCTTGCTCCTCCCCACCTGGGGGCTGTCCGCATCTGGCTTGGGGTCATCCACACACCTGGGGCTGCCTGCCACTCCCACCAGGTTAGGGCTCCCCTCACCGCAGGGCTTCCTCACCACCCAGGACCACCCCCCACTGCGGGGTTTTCTCGCCCCAGCCCTGGCAGAGGGGCAGGCCTTAAGCTTTGGCTGCCAGGTGCTCCTGCTGTGAGTGGAGAGGGCCAGGATCTCATTCCCTAAAGGCTCAGATACTTGAGCCCGCCTGCCTGGTCCCCTCAGGTGAGAGGAAAGTCGTAGTTGAGGGACCCCACAGAGAAGCCCATTTCTGGGTCTGGGGGTCAGAGGCTCCTGGGAGGAGCCCCTGTGTCCTGGTTTTCTCTGAAAAGGCCTCTTAAGGCCTTGGGGCTGAGCTATGTCTGCCCTGGCCAGTAGGGAGCCAGGAAGGGGGCATGCACCTCGGTGGACACTGAGGGCTGGGCCAGTGGGTGCCTGGGGGACAAGGGCCCTCCCATCTGGCCCCTCCCAGCCCCAGTTCCCAGGACACAGCCCAGCCAGCAGCCAGCACAGTCACTGCCTAAAGGAGGTTTTGCCAGAGGAGCAGGAGAGCCCTTTGAGGGGCCCTGTGGCAAGCAGGTTCCTTGCTGGTTTGCGTTGCTTTTTTACACAGCAGTTGCCTTGAGAATTTAATACACTGCCACCTTGTTACCCAGCAGGAGCAGTGCGGGGCCGGGAAGCTGTGGGTGGCAGGGGGTGGCAGGGGGGATGCGTGGCGGCGTCTACTCTGGGGAAACTGTGGCCACCTCGGCCTGGCCAGCCAGGGCCTGGGCAGAGATGCCTCTCAGACCTCAGCTTCATCCTGGTCTGAGAGTGTGGGGTCCTCTCAAGGTCCTCGGTCACCCCAGCAGCCTGGAATGGAGCCTTTGGATCTCTCTCTGGGCAACCGGGTACAGGAGAGGCCACTCGAGGCAGATGCTGGGATGGACAGCTTGATTTGGGGCCCAGAGGGAGGCCCTGGCAAGACTTGGTGGGTGGGTGGTACCAGGGAAGCAAGATGTGGCCATCATCGGGGAATCCAAGACTCCTATATCTCCAGGAGAAGGACCAGGCATTTCCCAGCTGCAGAGACCCCTGATGGGGCAGCACAGCCATTGTGGGGCCAAGACCATGACCTGGAGCCACTGGGGCCCTGAGCCCGGCACCCAGATTGCCCACGAGCCAAAACCCCATCCCCACCAGCCCAGGGTACACAAGCTCTTGTGTTAGGAATAGGTGGAGAGGCAGCGCCCAGGAAACTGAACACAACCCAGAGTGGATGGATGAGCAGGGACAAGACTGCCAGATGGGCCTGGCCAACCGCAAGGGCCCCCAGCTACCTCAGGGTGCAGATGCCGGCTGAGCCCTGCAGAGGAAAGGGGTGAGGCCACGTCACACTCTTTGAGCGCTAGCTTCCGAGCTCAAGTGGCTTCATCTCTGTCTCGCCCAGAATGCCTCGCGCAGGTCTGGGGCCCAGAGAACATTCCAGAGATGCTTGTGGAGTGAAGCGGCTTTAATAAGACATATTGTTGCTCTCTGTTGGCTTCTTACCTGTGTTCTCAGGATGGCGGTCAAGGCGCTACCAACCTGCTGCACCCCTGGCCAAGGCACAGGATCCCCGGCGACTCTAGGGATCTGACCCGAGCTCACCAGTTGTGCCCAAGAAACCACCCAGCCCCCAAAGCCTCCAAAACCCACGTGGGCTTGGTTCTGGCAGGTGACCCAGCTGGAATGAAACCCTAACAAGAAAGAGAAGTGTGTTTAGATAATCAGGTGACTCACCAAATAAAACTTTCTTGAAAACTGTTTTAGTAATCAAGACCAGGAAAGGATTATGGAATATTCTAGCAAAGTCCAAGTACTTGGATTTTAAATCAATATGTATCTTCTTGCTCTTATATTACAAAGTTCAGCCCTCATCTCCAGTGTCAACATCTGCACAAAGCATTCCAGCAGCACGTGCAATTGCGTTGTGATTGGTTTTTCTCTCTCACTCCTCCGCACAAAGAGAGAGAGACCAGTTTTCTTTTTTTCTTGCATAAGTTGACTACTGAGGCTCGTCAGAGAGATGCTGCCTGTGGGAGTGATGCAGGACCTCTGCTTCCAAGGAGAAAGGCCACAGGGTGGTGCCCGGGGTGGGATGTGCCTGTGGATGTGGAGGACAGATGTGTACTGAGAAGCTGCCTGTTCCTTTTTTTTTTTTTTTTTGAGACGGAGTCTTGCTCTGTCACCCAGGCTGGAGTGCAATGGTGTGCTCTCAACTCACTGCAATCTCTGCCTCCCGGGTTCAAGTGATTTTCCTGCCTCAGCCTCCCGAATAGCTGGGACTACAGCCATACGCCACCATGCCTGGCTAATTTTTTGCATTATTTAGTAGAGACGGGATTTTTCCTTGTTAGCCAGGATGGTCTTGATCTCCTAACCTCATTATCTACCCACCTCAGCCTACCAAAGTGCTGGGATTACAGGTGTGAGCCACCGTGCCCAGCCACAGAGATGCCATTTGAAGTATGGGCCAGTTAGGTGTTCTTAACACCCCATGTTGAAGGGAAGCTGTGATCGCTGGCTAAAATTGTTCCGTCAGAATGTGGGCCATGAAAAGCAGAAAGTAAGCGAAAAAAAGGCTCTGCGCCCCCCTCCCCTGTTTATCCCACTCCCCGCCGAGGTGGAGTCTCACTCTGTCGCCCAGGCTGGAGTGCAGTGGCGCCATCTCAGATCACTGCAGCCTCCGCCTCCTGGGTTCAAGTGATGCTCCTGCTTCAGCCTCTCGAGTACCTGGGACTACAAGCATGCACCACCACACCCGGCTAATTTTTTGTATTTTTAGTAGAGATGGGGTTTCAGCATGTTGGCCAGGCTGGTCTCTAACTCCTGATCTCAAGCCATCTGCCCACCTCGGCCTCAACCTCCCAAAGTGCTGGGATTACAGGCACAAGCCACCGCACCCAGCCAAGGGGGCTTCTTTACAACAGACTCTGTCCAGGGGACCACAGTCACCCTCCCCTCACTCCCAGCCCACCCTTCGTCCTCATTTGCTTTGCCCACCTACTCAGCTCCATGGCCTCCTGGTGGCCTCTGTCCTTCTGAAGGACCGAGAAGCCACTGCCGTGTGGAAACACCTCCACGTGCCCTGGTCAGGTCTGCCACCGGTGCTTCGTGAGGATCGGAATGCCCCCAATCACACTGGGTCATCATCCAAATTGTAATCATGGACTTAGAGGCTGTCCTTTTAAAAACAACTTTTGGTATTGTTTGCTTATTTCAAAGTAAACAAATTCATTGTCAAAAATTTAGAGAACATGCAAGCAAATAAGAGGAAACACCATTACCAGTCACACATTCTCCAGAGAGTGCTAAGAGCATGGTCTCTCTATCTCACTCTCAAGCAGGAAGCATGGTTTCAAGAGAGGAAGGAAGGAGAGAGGGCCTGGGCAATGTGGCCAGTTGTGGCCAGCTCTGTCCTGAACCCTCCTGGGGTGGGATTTCGACAAGGTGGGCATTATCATCTTCCCTGGACTGGGCCAGGGCCCCATCCTGAGTCCAGAGTCTGTGACTCCTGCATAGGCCCCAGACGCTGTGCAGTCACAGTCCCTGAGCAGCTAAGGAGCAGACGAGTGCTGGGAATTGCGGGTCGCTTCCCTAAAAAGGCAGGGGTGGTGATCCTGCTGAGCCTAGGGTCTTAGAAACCACACACGCGTCCTTGCTGTTCTGTCAAACACATCTGCAGATAACTTGAGTCCACCTAGGGGTGGGTTTCCAGGCTGCTGGGGACCAAGAAAGGGGGTGAAGGCAGCCATGTGAGACCCCAGGAAGCAGAGCCCTCCCCACCCCAGGGGATTTCTTCATCCACAATGCAAACTGAGGTCAGCAAAGACCATGGTTGGGGAAGGTCTTTGACATGGCTCTGAGCAGCCCCACAGGGAAAGGGGACTGGTGTCTCCTAGGAGGAGACACTGGAAAAAGGCCAGAGAGGAAGGGTGGCCAGGAGGCCCCATTTTCATAGCCAAGACCTGTGGAAACACTGCCCCTGGGCAGCTCCGTGCCCTGCGGACCTCCTGGCCTGATGCAGCTTAGAAAGGAGCTGCGCATGAAGGAGGCACCCCCACCTCCATCCCTCCATTACCAGCCTTTTGCGGAAGTCTGGGTGCCTTCAGGTTTGGGGATACTGAAACATCCCCCCAACATCCCAGGGCTCCTGGCCTTTGGACACCCGTGAGGGACAGGGCAGCAACACACTTGGGGCTCATGTTCCCTCAAACTCTCCCCTCTTGCCTTGCCCTCATCACCCAGGGGTCAGGGAGGCTGGGGCAGGTACAAACCCAATCCTGGCAGTTGGCAGCGGCTTCCAGGCACCTTCGTGACCCTGTCTGTAGCCTGCAGGAGCAGGTGCTGCCTGTGAGGTGGGGCCCTGGGCTCCAGCAGACGCAGGAGGGCATAAGAGTGCGGCCCCCTCCGGTCCCCTTTCCCCCGAGGCCTCTGTAGTTGATTTAGGGTTCAAGCTTCTGGGTGAGATGGAGTTGAGGGAGGGCCTGCAATTTTAAAGGTCTCGGTCACACCAGGGCAATGGAGGGCCAGGCTCTGTGGCTATGGGGCCCTGTTAGCCATAGGCTCCTTCCTCAAATAAACCAAATGTGGAAGACATATGCCCAGGGTGGTGGTCGATGTCGGTTTTGGCTCTCATCACCCTACAAAATGGTATCTCCATAAAAAGACATTAAACGGTCAGGCGTGGTGGCTCACACCTGTAATCCCAGCACATTGGGAGGCCGAGGCGGGCAGATCACCAGAGGTCAGAAGTTTGAGACCAGCCTGGCCAACAAGGCGAAACCCCGTCTCTACTAAAAATACAAAAATTAGCTGGGTATGCTGGTGTGTGCCTGTAATCGCAGCTACTCGGGAGGCTGAGGAAGGAGAATCGCTTGAACCTGGGAGTGGAGGTTGCAATGAGCTGAGATCCTGCCACTGTACTTCAGCCTGGGCGACAGAGCAAGACTGTCAAAAAAAAAAAGTGACGTTTAAATGAAAGAAGAAGAAAATGGCAAGTATTAAACATTCTGGGCAAATCAGAGCTATGTCGCACTGGCCTCACCCACAGCCACCAGCTGCCTGCCCCCACAGAGCCAGCCCATCCCTGTCTGTCATCTGAGTGAGGGCAGTGTGAATGATGAATAATACATTTTTTTTTGTTAAAAACAGCTTGAAATATTTCTTTCATTTTAATCTGTTCATTTTTCATTATGATTATTTTTTTATTTTTATTTTTTAGAGATGGGGTTTCACCATGTTGTCCAGGCTAGTCTCAAACTACTGACCTCAGGTGATCCTCCCGCCTTGGCCTCCCAATGTGCTGGGATTACAGGTGTGAGCAACCGTGCCCGGCCAATCTGTTCATTTTTAAGTCAGAGGAGAACCAAAGTTGTGCAGAGGGTGTGAGCTTCGAGGTTAGGGAGGCTCAATCCTACTCCACTGGGACCCTGTCCACATGTGGCTCAATCCTGCTCCCTAAAGACCCTAGCCACAGGCCATGGCCCACCCGACATGGCCTAGACACACGAAACAACTCTCAAATCAGCCCAGGAGCTCTTGGTACTGGGCATGGTCCCCACAGCCCTCGGCACCACCATAAACCGCACTTGGGGACACAGTGGGGACCCCCTCCAGTCACACAAATGGCCCCAAAGGAGCATGGCCTCCCCTTCCTCTGCCCACTGGCCTGGATCCCAGCTCCCAGGGGTGGGCACCAGGGGATCTGTCCAAGCGAAGGAGCTCTGCCCATGACAATAGGCGGGGAGTCGCTGTGGTGCCCACACAGCCATGCACAGTGCCCACACCCGGGAAGCAGTATGGCTGGGACAGCCCCTGGGTGTGAGGCCCCCGATTCCCCTGGTGTGCTCCCTGAGATCCGAGACTGGGGAAGCAGGCACTGGAAGCAAGACTTAGCCAACCCACACACCTCCTGGCAGGGAAGGAAGATTATGGAAGCTGGGGGCTTCGGGGTGCACCTGGGCCAACCCCACGTGGCTTGGGGCCGGCGCCTGGCGTCCCTGGGCACCTCTGGGTGTGGCAGAGCAGCCTGGAGGCAGCAGGATCAATTTCTAGGCCTGGAATTCCGGCACCAACTTGCTGTGTGCCAATAGCGCCCCTTGGTGGTCTCTTTGGTCTGCACACACGCGCGTGCTTTTGGGCCACTAAATCAGCCAGGCCGGCAAAGGGGCCCAGCCGTTGGCCCGGTCTCTGGACTGGTTTCTGGGAAGAACTGAGAGCCCATGGCTGGCCCTTTAGCAATTCCTGAGACCTGCCGGCCCTCCTCCTCCGATCTGCTCTGCCTCCATCTTCTCTTCTGTGAAATCAGGGCGTTGCACATGGCATCCAGACTGCAACCCGAGTCCTCCTTCAGCAGAGTCTGGCAGGTGGGCTGAGGCAGAGCCAGGGGCCGTACCTAGGCCACCCCAGCAAGATCCCTTCCTCCCTCAGTCCAGCTCCACGGCTGGCCCCAGCCCAGGAGGCCCCTTGTGAGTGCATGTTTGTGTGTGAGAGCACACACAAGTGTGTATGGTGTGTGGGGTGCGGTGTATGCATGCACAGGTATGTTTACGTGTATGCGTGAGTGGGTGGGTGCACACTCGTGCACCTGTGGGCGGGAGTGACCTCTTGGTGTATGCACGCACAGGTGTGTTTGCGTGTGTGCCTGAGTGGGTGGGTGCACACACATGCACCTGTGGGCAGGAGTGACCTCTTGGTGTATGCACCCATAGGTGTGTTTGCGTGTGTGCCTGAGTGGGTGGGTGCACACTCGTGCACCTGTGGGCAGGAGTGACGTCTTGGTGTATACATGCACAGGTGTGTTTGTGTGTGTGCCTGAGTGGGTGGGTGCACACACGTGCACCTGTGGGCAGCAGTGACCTCAGAGGCTCCTTCGAGCAGGCGCGTTGGTCAAAGGGTTCCAGCCCGGCGTGGTTGCTGCTCTACACACATCTGGTGGATTGAAGTAAACAGGAAGAGTCAATGAATAATAAAAGGACTTGGGGTGTGAAGCGGCTGGCCCCAGAGGCAGGAGCTACAAAGTGAGAGGATCTAAAAGTGGAAGCTGGCTGAGGTCAGGGTTGGGTAAATAACGGTACAGGTCATTCATGTTCTCTGCTTGCTGGTGTTTTCCACAGCTTCTAAAATGAGCTTGAGTTACCTGGAAGTAAGAAGCTCAACAATGGCACCATTCCCGGGCTGCCCGCAACTCCATGTCTGAAGCCCGGCCTGGACTGAGCCCTGGAGAAGCCTCGAGCTTGGGCCGAGGAGGTGACCCGTCCAGCCCTCCTGGGCAGATCCAGGCTGTGGCTGGGGCAGAGGCCTCTGAGGTATCGGGTGTGCCAGGCCCCCGTGACGTTGCACTGGCCACCAGCTCCGGTGAGGCGGGCATCACCCAGGGAGGCGCAGAGAAGCCGGCGGGGCCGAGGCAGCACAGCCAGGACTGACCCGCAGCCCCTACACCTGGGCTATGATCAGGAACTGTCAGCCTATTTGACCTCTTTATGTGACAAATCAGATTCTCTCCCCAGAACAGAGCAGTGTCTGGTGGCATCAACCCCCACAGACAGCCCTGCTGGTGTGGCAGGTGACATTGCCACAGTGGGGCTCTGCGTCAGGCGGTAAGCCTCTGAAACAAATAGCTCCAGGGGCAGTCACGCTAGTGTGGGGCTCACCCTGTGCAGGGCCTGGGACCTGGGTAAACACGAGGTACAGCATCAGAGTCCAGGGGCCCCTGCTCTCAGGCCAAAGGTCGCCCTCGTCCCACAGTGCCTTCGGTGCAGCTGGTTCAGGCCCCTAGGGTGACTGACTCGCAGCTGGGCATCTCGCCCTGAAAACCACAGGCTCCATGCGGAAAGGAACATGAGAGAGGGCTGTGGATGCCACACATGATGCTAGTGTCACCTTGAAATAGTTTCAGCTCCGCTCTGTGGCTCATGCCTGTAATCCCAGCACTTAGGGAGGCTGAGGTGGCCAGACTACCTGAGGCCAGGAGTTCAAGACCAGCCTGGCCAACATGGTGAAACCCCCATCTCTACTAAAAATACAAAAATTAGCTGGGCGTGGTGGCAGAAGCCTGTAATCCCAGCTACTCTGGAGGCTGAGACAGGAGAATCACTTGAACCCGGGAGGTGGAGGTTGCAGTGAGCCGAGATTGCACCATTGCACTCCAGCCTGGGCAACAGAGCAAGACTCTGTGTCAAAAAAAAAAAAAAAAAAAGGAAAAGGAAAAGAAATATTTTGACCCCAGAGTCATTCTGGCACAAACTAAAAAGCCGACTCTTTTAACATTCGAGCTTTTAAAAATGCCAAGTGACATGGTGTCCCTGCGGCAATGGGGCTGTGTGGAGGGTGATGTGTCCTGCACAGACGCCCTGTGTGTGGCCTGCACTGAAGATGCAGAGCCTGCTCCCGCTAAAAGCTCTGGACTCCAGATGTCTGCCTCTCAGGACTCTTGGGAGCTCGATTTCACAGCTCCAGACAACCCAGGAAAGCCCCGAAGGTGACTTCAATACTCTTCGTTCTCTTAGTAATACACAGAATTAATAAAGTTACAACTGCTTCAAAGCGAGGGTGTGGGGAAATGGAACTGATGTTATCTCAGAAGGCGTTAACCAAGTTCTCATTTTACAATTGGGAAATCCTCTAAGATGAAAATGATGCCTATCATCCTCGCATCTGCTTACAAATCAAAGCCAGAGAGCGTCCACTGCAGGGAAGCCAGAAGAGGCCCCAGAATGCGGGGGAGGCAGTCAGGAAATCACTCATTAAAACCAGCGCTTTCCCACCCTTCTGGCTGGGAAGGGACTGTGGAAGATGGAGGAAGAGAAAGAGGCCAGGAGTTCATGACAGTCGAAGCTACATAATGAGAGACGGCCTTATTGTTTAGGGAGAGGAAAAAGGAAAGGGAAGAAGGGGGGAAGGGGAAGGGGGAGGGGAAGAAGGAGGGGAAAGGGAG
>PVKV010042236.1:0-10863 GCA_004027835.1 Alouatta palliata
GCTGCATAATATTCCATGGTGTATATGTGCCACATTTTCACTGTCCAGTCTATCATTGATGGGCATTTGGGTTGGTTCCAGGTCTTTGCTATTGTAAACTGTGCTGCAATGAACATTCGTGTGCATGTGTCCTTATAGTAGAATGATTTATAATCCTTTGGATATATACCCAGTAATGGGATTGCTGGGTCAAATGGAAGAAGCTTTTTGTGAAATTCGAGTGGTGTTTTCTTTGAGAATTTTAGAACAACTTTTTTTTAATATATTTTTTATTGCATTTTAGGTTTGGGGGTACATGTGAAAAACATGCAAGATTGTTGCATAGGTACACACATGGCAGTGTGATTTGCTGCCTTCCTCCCCATCACCTATATCTGGTATTTCTCCCCATGCTCTCTCTCCCCAACTCCGCACCCCCTGCTGTCCCTCCCCTTTTCCCCCCGACAGACCCCAGTGTGAGATGCTCCCCTCCCTGTGTCCATGTGTTCGCATTGTTCAACACCCGCCTATGAGTGAGAACATGTGGTGTTTGATTTTCTGTAATCTAAGCACTTTGGAGGCCAAGGCGGATGGATCACCTGAGGTCAGGAGTTCAAGAACAACTGTTTTATAGCAACCATTCTAGTTCAACCAACTGAGCTCTTTTCCATACAGTAATTTAAAAAATCTCCAATGGTGTCTCTTTAAGAGCCTCTCCAGTTGGCAGCCATTTCTCCTTGGCTTCTTGCCTCTCCATGTCATTCTTTGTCCTGCTCTGCAGTATCACTGAGAGCTGTTGTGTACGTGCAGACTGTAGGGCTCTTGGCCACACTGAATGGGCCACAAGGGGACCCCTGGGACACCCTGCATTACATTTGAAAATGGCCAAGAGGACTTAGAAGAAAATTGATCTCACCATTTCCAAGGGATGGGGGTAAATGTGGTTGTGGATTCTTATTCCTGGGTGAGTTTTGGATGTTCTTCTTTCCTGAGATAACATTCAACAGTGATGTGTAGGCTGCAAAAGACAGCTGAACTTCAGTGACTCTTCCATGGTGTAAAGGGACTACTCTGGGTCCTAACCCCTGAAGCCTGTGTGGGCCGACCTGGCCCAGGCATTCATGACGAAGGGTGACTTATCACTTCCTTGACACTTGGCTCTGAAGAATGAAGGTGGATGGCTGGGAAGTCACTGTAATCGTAGTATCTTGCATCGATTGTGGAACCTGTTGCTATACAGTGGAGGGGCATTTCTAGGTGGGTTTGGAAAGTAGAAGTCCAGAGAGTGAGGAAAGAGGGAAGAATCAAAAGAATTGAGAAAGATGACACATATAAAACCTGAATTTAGTTGGAAAAAAAATTTTTAAGTTAATTTTAACAGATAAATTGATCTCGTTTTTGATCATTTTATACAGAAGGTAAATAATACCATTTTAGTCTGAACTGCAAGATAAAGATGAATTGTTTTACAATAGTTTGTGCAATTTTCATGCAAAAAATGAAGGATACAGTAGATACAGTAACTCCTTTGTAATGGATAATTTCTGGATGGTTTCTCATTTACGGACTGAGTGTATACTCTTCCTCCTGCCCCCATGCAAACTCATATGTGGAAATCCTAGCTGTCAATGTAATGGTATTATGAAGTAGGGCCTTTGGGAGGTGATTAGGTCACAAGAGTAGAACCCTCATAAACAGGATTAGTGCCCTCATAAAAGAGATCCTGGAGAGATCCCTCTCTGTCCCTCTTTCCATCCAGTGAGGATATAAGAAGCCATCTGGAAACCAGGGAGAGAAACTTCATGGAATCTGACCATGCTGGTCCCCTGACCTTAGACTTCCAGCCTCCAGAACATGACATAGAAGTTTCTATTGTTTATAATACATGCATCTGTTGTACTTTGTAATAATAGCAGCTTGACCTGAGACAGGGTTCATTTGCACATGATCTACCTGGATCATCTATGCCTCATCCTGCTTTGCTGTTGCTCCCACATTCACTGAGACCTTTATATTCTATATGTGTTTGCTGACTTCTGTAGCACCTGTTTCCCTCACTAGTGTGTAACGCCCATGACAGGAGGCATTTTCTCTGTTCATTGATGCATTCTTAGTGCCTAGGATGTGCCTGGCACATAAAAAAAAATAGGTATTTGTTAAATGACTGGGTGAACACCAGTGGCACTTTCTTTTTTAAAAAATTGATAGCATTTAAAAGATATGGTGGCAAAGGTAATACATTTTCACAGAAGATATTCAGAAAACAGAAACAGAAGGGAAAAATAATAATTAACTCCAATTTCACCATGCGGAGACAACAGCGTAAACATTTCGATGTTTATCCTTCCAGGAGATTTTCAAAGCATTCATTTAGCAGGGACTGAGTGAGACGGTACATTGCATGTTTGTCAAAAGATGCTTCCAGTTTCACCTTGGCCTGGTCGACTGCAGGCAGTCTCCTTGGATGATGCTTGTGACTCGTTCCCCAACACTTGAGTGGCGCCTCGTGGTTGGGTACATGGGTCCCAAAGCTGAGCCTGAAGCCAGTACTAGGAACTGAGTCACCAAGGGCATGGATGCTTCCATCAAGGCAGACAAGATTTAGAGAACTAGCTTCAGTGGCGCTAATGAGACCAATAGCAAACCCAGCCTGGGATGTCTTCAGAGACTGGTCACAATTTCCATTTCTCTCTCTGCTTGGCGTTTCTCCACTATATATGTGGAGCTTGGAGAGCAGGAGGAGGCCTCAAAAAAGACATCCTGGGCTTCCTGATAATGTGAGCATTGAGAGGCTTCACTACTTAATTATAAAGAAGAGTTTTGTTATGAATTTGTTTCCTAAGATTAAATGGATCATATTTACGGTTGTATGCCTTTTAAAAAAATAAAATTTACTTCTTTTAATTTTTATTCATTTTTTTTAAACATTTCTAAGGGCATCTGAAAATGTTAGGCTTCCCAGGATTAATACGTGCTTCTCTGACCTGTATAAATTTGCAAAAGGATGAAAATTACAAATAGGAGGGAAGACTTCAAGACCTGGTATCTTAGATTTGTTCCCTGCAGGAGGTGATAAAGATTCAGGTGCAAGGGGTTCATTTTAAAGGTGATCTGGGAAGCACCAGGAGGTAAGAATGGGCAGGGAAGCGAAGGAAGCCAATTCAGGTGTGCCCAGAGCATCTTATATCAGTGGGCACTGATGCTCCATGCCACTGGGACTTCTGCCAGGGCGTGTAGATGCCCCTCATATCTGACGGATACAAAGCTATGGCATCGAATGCTCACTCGCGATTGGTTGCAGGCTGCTTCTGTAGGGGGTCACCCCTCGTCCTTCTAGCCTGCCCTGTACACAGGTTGAGGACATTCCTGTGGCTGGAGAAAGCTGGATCTGAAGGTTGTAGAAACTTGCAGAAGAAGCCATCAAAGTGACTCCGAAAGGTGAGTGGCTGCAGAGGGGCTGTGGGTGGGGCAGCAAGATCATTTGCTGTATCCAGGGTGCTCCAGCCCCACCTTCACCAGGCAGCTCTGCGTGGGAGATTATTGAGCCTGGCTTCACTGCTAATAAAGTGCTATTTTAATTTCCACGTGGGGCCAGGTGTGGTGGCTCACGCCTGTGATCCCGGCACTTTGGGAGGCCGAGGCAGATGGATCAACTTGTGGCTGGGAGTTCGAGACCAGCCTGCCTAACATGGTGAAACCCTGTCTCTACTAAAAATACAAAACATTACCTGGGCGTGGTGGTGGAATCTATAATCCCAGCTACTTGGAGGCTGAGGCACGAGAATTTTTAAGCCTGGGAGGTGGAGGTAGCAGTGAGCGGAGATTGTGCCACTGCACTCCAACAAAGCAAGACGATGTGAAAAAAAATTAAAAAGAAAGAAAAAAAATTCCACTTGGCCGTGTTTCCTTGCTAATAGGCTACCTGAATGGAAGGGCTGATGGACAGCTCTGTATTGGGTCAGGCTTGCTAAAAGGCAGGATTCCCTTTGAGGGTGCTGGTAGAAGGTAAAGTATTGACAGGTAATTGTCATAATGAGGATACCTCCTTTCTGGAGGGAGGAGTCTTTAATTTAATTCATTCCTGGGCAGCATCGTCTGTCTTACCCCCTTCAACCCTAAACATCCCCCTAAACAGCTCCGTGTCGGTTGTGGAGGTCTAAAAGGACCTGAGGCTGCTGTGAGCATCTCACGGGGTGATCTTTCCCTTACCACTATCAAATCTCCCTCCTGGGCACCCCTTCTCTGCATTTGTCTTGGTGGCAAAGGTCTGACTGTTAATGCTGGACTCCTTGTTTATGGTGAGAACAGAAGGGAAAGAGGAGCATCCTGACAGTCACATATTTTAAAAATGGATTTTGTAAGCAAAATATTTCACACTGCCTGGAGATTTTTTTTTTTTTTTAATTGAGACAGTCTCCCTCTGTCACCTGGGTTAGAGTACCATGGTGTGATACCGGCTCACTGCAACCTCCACCTCCCGGGTTCAAGTGATTCTCCTACCTCAGCCTGAGTAGCTGGGATTACAGGCAACAGGCCTGGCTAAGTTTTGTGTTTTTAGTAAAGATGGGGTTTCACCATGTTGGCCAGGCTGATCTTGAACTCCTGACATCAGGTGATCCACCCACCTCAACCTCCCAAAGTGCTGGGATTACAGGTGTGAACCAATGCACCTGGTCAGATCATTTTTATGGTTATATTTGTTGTGTTGAGAAAACTGGGCTTTTTGGATTTCTCCTTAATTTTTACACCTTTCCATTGTTTATGCCTGCAAAGAATTTTTTTAAATGTCTGCTATTATGATATTGACATACTTTCTTGTTTTATCTGACTATAATGATTTACAATCTATCATCTATCTATCTATCTATCTATCTATCTATCTATCTATCTATCTATCTAGATACAGATATTTATGCTCACACACATACATAAATGTAATCCAAATATGTATAATTCAAGTATATTTAATTCAAATATGCATATATATATCATTTCAATAAGAAAAATCTCTGCATTGACATGGAAAGATGTATCTGTAAATAATAGATAGAGAATAGGTTTATAAACAAGAGCAACAATCCCTACTGCCCTTCTGCCCTCACAACCCTCCCTCTGTTTAGAGAAAGGTCTGGAAGGAGGCACACCAGACTAACAATGTTTTTGTGTGGAGAGGAGATGGCTAGGTAAGGAGATTGTCACATTTTATTTTATGCATTTCCCTCTTGTTTGATTCCACTTTCAAGAAGCATGAACTTTTACAATTAAAGAGTTTTAAAAATCCCGAATCCACAGCCTTTCCCCTCTTGCAAGAGGTGCCATATGAGGTCCCTCCCCTCTTACAAGAGGTGCCATACAAAGAGGGATTCCCAGCAAAGGCTTCCCACGGGGGGAGAGTGCGGCTTTGAGTGGCGGCCAGGGGCTAGAGGAGGTGGCCTTCTCTGTGCCATGAAGTTATTGAGCTAGAGATGGAAATAGTAGGTTGTGTGCAGGTCTGAAGTAGGCAGAAACCAGCTCTCTCCACCTGATGGGAGATAGAGCATTACTGCAGGAATGCAGCCCAGGGTCAGGTGAGTAAGGGAGACAGGACAAATGCTAACAGGCAAGCGCCCCCAGGTGGTTGGATACTTATAGTGACTGACCCCACAGAATGGTGGACAAGGGGATGCCATGGACGCATTCGCTCCTATCACACTGCCCTCAGCTGTACCCTGGCTGCCCCACCCCATCCAGGGAAATGGAGTGATCATTTGATCCATCAGAATCCGAGGCGGTCGTGGAGACATACTTGCTGGTGCTCAGAGTGAAACCTTAGTAAGGTTGTCACCATGAGTGTTATCTTCTGGCACTGTCCCCATCCACGTGTTTCCTCTTCGTGTTAGGTTGGTACAAAGGTAATTGAGGGTTTTTCGCAATTACCTTTGCACTCCCGTAGCTGGGTCTGTAAGCTTTGTGGGTAAGGGGAACCAGGGATTCAGGGGCTTTTGGAGGTAGGCAGAATTCCATCCTGCGTTCCCAGAACACACACAACCTGGAGGGTGACACAGCACCTCTCTCTTTGTCATCTTTCCCCAAGGAGAGGTTAGACTCTGGAAATCCCCCAAGGTCTGGAGGTTTCCTAAGCATATGCCCAGCACAGCTCTTACCAGATGGCCTTGAATGAACAGCTGCTGGGATAGATGAATGATTAATATTACTGATATTTTCATTTAGTTACTCTTTCTTACGAATAGCTTCCCTGTGAGAACTGCATGATGAGGAGGGTGAGGAGAATGTGGAGTATTCTTGGTCCCTTATCTGCTGTAATGTCTAAAGGTCAAGTGCTACCAGTCCTTTAAGAAAACTGGGAATTTGGTAGCTTGTGGGAAAGCATGAGACTTTTGCTTAAATGTCTTAAGGATTAAATGTTTTAATATCACTCTGGCAATAAACCTGTCGTATGTTTGATATTCCCAAGAGTGCTAGTAAAAAAGACTATCCTGATCGATATTCTATGTACTGCTTACTTTGGAAATTGATGTAAGATTGGGCTGATGTGGGTATTACATTGTTTTGGTATGAATATTTTCAAAACCAGATTGTCCTCTTCTGCCTCATGAAGATGTAGGAATTGAAATAAAGTAAGTCTAAGGGTTTTTGTCAATTGATTGACGTGCGCCTCAACTGCTTATGAAATATTTGAAGTAGCTCTTAGCCACTTGGATCTTGGGGAGTTCTGATTCTGCTCAGCAGAATATCAAAATATGTTCCTGGAACAAATACTCAAATATGTTCTCAGTTTGCAATACTCAGAAATAGCTTTTCAATTCAAGCCCTAAATATGAGGCTGTTTCTTTCTTTCTTTTTTTTTTTTTTTTGAGACGGAGTCTCGCTCTGTCGCCAGGTGCCAGGCTGGAGTGCAGTGGCGCAGTCTCGGCTCACAGCAACCTCTGCCTCCGGGGTTCAAGCAATTCTCCTGTCTCAGTCTCCTGAGTAGCTGGGACTACAGGCGCGCACCACCAGGCCCAGCTAATTTTTGTATTTTTAGTACAGATGGGGTTTCACCATGGTGGCCAGGATGGTCTCCATCTCTTGACCTCGTGATCCGCCCGCCTCAGCCTCCCAAAGTGCTGGAATTACAGGCGTGAGCCACCGCGCCCGGCTGGGCCTGTTTCTTTAGTAGCAAAAACTGCCCACACTTCCATTTCCCTTTGAATCACAACTATAACGGTGCTGCTCCAGAATAAAAAATGCTAACAACAAAACTCTTACAGTATTTTTTTGTGCTTTGTTTCTCTAGCTTTCAGTGGAGATACTTAGACTCTGAAAAATAATTGCTGTAATACCAGTCATCTAATATGGAAAGTCTGACAAATGTCATTTTCTGATTTAGATGAAGTAATTTATGAAGCATTGAAAGGAATCCCCATGGATTCTATTCTCAACCTCTCTGCTTTCCCTTGGTTTAGTTAAAATTGTTCCCATTTCTTTGATATCTGGCTCAAAGCTCACCTCTTGAGGGCAGTCTACCCTGAGTAACTTCTCATTTTGATCTCTCTTCTATGTTGAGCAGTCTTCCCTCAATATTTACATTGTGTGTTTGCATTTTATCAATGAGAAAATACCTAGTGTATTTGAGAAGAGAAGGTATATGGTAAAAAATATATATATATGTATATATATATATGTATATGTGTGTATGTATTAGAAAGATTGCTCTTGCCATGGGATAGAGGATATGCTGATGGGGGAAATGAGTGCTGTCAGTGAACTGGGATGTTGACAATGTGTATAATGAAGGGGAGACAGAAGAGGGATTTGGAAACAGAAGGGATGTGGAGGCAGAATTTGACAGTGGACAATTATTAAGTGTAGGATAATACCAAGATTTTGAGCTTATGCCACTGGGAAGATGGGGTGCTGTTAACTCAGATGGGGTGTGAAAGGAGATCAGAGAGATAGGAAACACCTGTGTATAGGAAATAGGTACATCATGAGTTTTATTTTGTGATGTCTGCAGAGAGATAATATTTACACATCTACATATGGATTTTCTATAAGTAATTGGAAAATTTCGCTTAGAGTTTGGGAGAGGAGTGGGAACTGAAGACGTAACTGTGGCAAACGTGCGTGTGTGTATGTTTGCTGGCGGGGCGGTGAACAAATTCGTGGAAGTCCATGAGACCATCAGAAGGGTGCCGTAAGTGAAAAGATAAAAGGACCCTGAGAATTCTTACACGTACAGGTTGTGGACAAGGAACAGCCAAGGAACGAGGTGGAGCAGGAAGCCTCCAAATTTATGTGGAGAGTGGAGAGTCTTCTCTTAGAAGCAAAGGATTACATGGAATGTCTCCATTCAATTCAACTAGACAAACGTTTATCAAACTACTAATAGAAAAACGCACTGCTGGGCTCCAGTACCACCAAAGCGTTTCTTGATTTTAAGGAACTTGTAAGATAAACGGAGAAGTGGACATTTATCAGGTTGAACCACCTGAAATGCCAAGATTCCACCATTTTGATTAAAAAAACTGCAGTTTCATATGAAACAACCTAATGTAATATGAGAAAAATGCAATTATTATCTTCACAGAGTTTTTAACAATGGTATTTGTATACACAGAGGAAGTACTCAAGATTGAAAAACACATCCCAAAAGACCTGATGTATACATTTGTTTTCCTGAATGACTTTTATTTTAATTGCTCAGAACATTAGAATCTTCTGAAATGTCAGGTTTAAAGGTTAACTTGCCTTATTGTTACAGATGGCACCAACACTTACTTTTCACTTATGTCCAGAGATAAGAGAAGGTTTAAGGTCCAACAAACATCCTGAGATCACCCTGCCATCCTGATTAGACCAACTAGGTTCCATGCTAACCCTAAATCATGGACAGGGAGTTCCATGTGTTGATAGGTTCAGGTCTGGAATCTTGTCCATCATGAACAAGAGGAGGGATCAACCCCACATAAACCCATAGCTGCTCCAATGGGGAATGGAACCAGCCACGTCACTTCTGAGTTTAAGTGGCAGAGTGGCACTTCAGGTTTAGGAAGATTGCTTTGCAGCATTGTGGATTTAACTGTTGAAGGTGTGTGATATTGGAGACAGGGAGGCCGATCAGGAGGTAATTTAAGGGATTCTCTCAAGAAAAGATGAGTGTGCATGAAAACGGGCAATGTGAGTCTGGAGGACTCACTTCATGTGTTATGGAGCTACTAGAAATTGGCCACCTAGGTGCAGAGAATGAGGGAGGTGGGATGGGGTAAGAATGCCTTGCCCATTTCTGAGGTCATGATGAAAGTGGTGGTGTGGTTCACTAGGAGTAGAGGGAGTAGACATTTACATTTTGGAGGAAAGATGACCATGTCTGTGATCTTTTTTGTGTGTTTTTCTTTTGGTTGAGATGACCTCGGAATATGACAGATAAATGGTTTTGCACCTAGAAGAGGTTGAAATGCAAGGTTGAGGTCAACAGCGTAGGGTTAAAACCATGTGTATGGTTGAGGTCTTCCTAGCTGGAGTGCAGGAAGGAGAGGGAGGAGCGGGCTGATAGGATGGAGCAGGTTATGAAGGCAGACATGGAGTGAGCTCTGTGATTTGGGACAAACTCTTTCAATCACTGTTTCCTTAAATGTAAAATAGGGATAATAGCAACTGCCTCATAGGCCTGTTTTGCTGATAATCTGGGAAAAAGTCTATGAAAAGTGTACCTGGTACCTGATACAAAGGAAGCATTTCCAGGATTTCTATGCCCTGATTAAATGAAAAGTTTTCATGTAAAATGGAAAAATTCCTAATAAAGAAAATAAAGAGCTAATAAGGTAAGTCAGGGCTGATTCTTTTTATCATCATGACTTTAGTGGCTAAGAGGGTCTCCTTGGGAACCAGCACAGCCACATTCCTGCCTTGTGACCTTGGGTAGGGATCTCCAAGCCTTTTTTCTCTTATGTAAAAGTGCATATAACATACCCTTTATACAGATACTGCGATGTTGAAATAAGGATGTATGTAAAATTCTTAGCAGAATTCTTGATGCGATAAACAGTTATGTTTTTAAAGGAGTAAGTCCTGGAGGGATTAGTATCCCAGAAGCCCAAGGAAGAGAAAAGAGTAACAAGGCAGGGAAGTTCTGTAGAATGAGAACAAGGAGGTTCTACTGGTTTTGGCCACAAAGAGGTGACTGTTGACCTGGGAAGACACAGGTTTGGATGAGCGGTTGAGGTGCAGTCTGGCTGCACGTGAGCTGAGCTACAAAAAGAAGGTGAGAAAAATGGAGCCACCACAGTGCTTGAGTCTCCAGGGAAGGAAAGAAGATAATAGCCAGAAGGTATGTGGGGTGGTGAGTGTTCTGTTTCCCAGGTGGTTAGTTTTGGTTTTAACACAGAAAATAGGCCCATTTCTGAGTCTCTTTGTGTGTGTGTGTGTTTTTTTTTAATATATATATTTTTATTGCATTTTAGGTTTAGGGGTACATGTGAAGAACATGCAAGATTGTTACATAGGTACACACATGGCAGTGTGATTTGCTGCCTTCCTCCCCATCACCTATATCTGGTATTTCTCCCCATGCTATCCCTCCCCAACTCCCCACCCCCCGCTGTCCCTCCCCTTTTTCCCCTCGACAGACCCCAGTGTGAGATGCTCCCCTCCCTGTGTCCATGTGTTCTCATTGTTCAACACCCGTCTATGAGTGAGAATATGCAGTGTTTGATTTTCTGTTCCTGTGTCAGTTTGCTGAGAATGATGGTTTCCAGGTTCATCCATGTCCCTACAAAGGACGCGAACTCATCGTTTTTGATGGCTGCATAATATTCCATGGTGTATATGTGCCACATTTTCCCTGTCCAGTCTATCATCGATGGGCATTTGGGTTGGTTCCAGGTCTTTGCTATTGTAAACTGT
>PVKV010042237.1:0-10861 GCA_004027835.1 Alouatta palliata
TTTTTTTTTTTTTTTTTTTTCTTCCTCCTGTCTATACCATCACAGGTATACATCAAATAGAAACAACCAGCGGATGGTATGTGATGAGACTTGAAGCCCTGCCTTTCATGTAGGTTAGGGTTATTTAAGTGTTTTTTAGTATTCATATTTCAGGAACATTCAAAATGAAATTGATAATCAGGAGAAGATTGTGAGACCCCCTGGATGAGTTTGTAAGCTTCTTAAAGGCATTAAGTTCAGAGAGCGTAAAGCTACTTCACACAACGAGCAAGTGTGAATGAATGACAATGCTAGGGGTGCAGGAGGCATTCGGGAGGTTATTAGAAATACCGTGGAGATTCAATGGCGTTAAGATGATGCTACGATCCAGGAGCCTGGAAATGCCAGAATTCTGCACTCAACTACAACTTGCACTTGCCACAACCTTCAAGGAAAAAAAATTCCCAAAAGTGGCACACAAGACTCAATGGCCAGTGGGAAACAGGGCACCCTCTTAATATAATATGTGCTGGGCCCATTTCCCAAACCCTAGCGTAGAGATGAGCGAGAGGGTATGGCTAGAACTGTAAGGCCTCTAGAGCTACTTCTTTCTCCTTGGCACCTCACCACCTTGTGCTGACTGGGGCATGGCAGGATATGAGAACAGAGTGAATAAGGAATAGGATGGCCGGGACTCATCACTGAGCAGGTGGCCCAGCCCTTTTCTCACTGCTCCAGTTGCATAGGAGCAAAGAAAGGAAGAAGCAAAAAAGAGACGCGTCCACATGTGAGGGCTACTAATGGAAAATGACCACTGCTGGATGGGGTTCAGTAAGTATTCTATCATCTGATCAATCAGGTGACTCCTGGAGGGCTTGTGAATATTTCTCAGATTCTTTGGAACCCTTCTTCCCTTTACTACGACCACAGCCCAAATCACCTCCAGGTCTTGCCTGGGTTTCTGTAAGCTCCTGTACATGCACTCTTGTTGGCCTCCAGTTCTTGCTCCAGATAACAGCCATGCAAAAACCCTTCAGAAGCTTCCCAGTTGTTACTTGGAGAAACTTAGAAAAATCCTTACCTTGGCCCTGTGCAGTCATCTGCTGCCCGTAGCCCCCACCTTCCCTACAGTGAGCCTCTCATCCTCTCTGCTCTTTCACCGCAGGACTGCTTTCAGCTTCGGATACTTGGTCATGCCCCCTTGGGCCACAAAGGCACTATTTTCTCTCTGCTCTCTATTAAACCTCCTACTCCCACCTCATGCATCCTTTGGATTTCAGCCCTAGCATCACTTCCCCAGAAAAACTTATCCTGGTTTTCCTGATTAGGTCACGTTAACCATTTCAGAGTCTCTGATCACTCTGTACAGTTTCTCTAGCTTCTAGATGGCTGTTTGACGTGTGTGGGAATTTGATTCTTAGTGTGAGAATCTGATGAATGTCTGTCTTGCCCACCTGCCTGGAGTGGTCTTGCTTCCCACTGTGTGTTCTGTGTTGGCCACAGTCCTTGGTCAGCAACAGATGTTTGGTGAATGTGAGTGAAGGAGAGGGTGCAGGTTCTGTGAGTTATATCCAAGGATGCAAAGACAGCTTGCCGGTCCTGCAGAAGAATCACTGCCAGGGAGTTTGAGGCTCTGGATAACCACAGTAAAACCAGAAAACCAGGCATGTGATTTTCAAAATGGGAGGGAAAATAGTGGATTGTGAAAACAACAAATTGCTGATTTGGATTTTAGTCCCCAGTAAAATTCTAGAATGTTCATAATCACTCTGCCAGGTAGGCCCAGCAGTTCTTATCATTAACTCCATGCTACAAGTAAGAAAATGGAGGCCTGGACACACTGAAGACCCTGGGCAAGGTCCCACAGTGAAGAGGGGAACCAGGCCTCAGATCCAGACCAGACTTCTCTCACCTGCACTCTGGACAGCCTGTTGCTGGGTCTTTGGTAGATGATGCTTGAGTAAAAGTTAATGCCAATTACTTTAGATGTCACAGTCTAGTGAGGCTGCCACTGTCATCGTAAAATCTCAGGCTCCATTCTGCATCACCTATTGTTTTGTGCTCCCACCAGGTCCTAGCCTGTAACAGATGCCAGGTGGCTAATAGAGGGAGAATGACTTTCTCTTGTCAGGGCAAACCCCCAGAATCAACAAATAGCCTAGATCCTGGAGGAGAGACCTGCCCAACAGGAGCTGAACACCCGACACCAGGAAAGCAGCAGCCCCTCCCTCTCCGTCAGCCCTACCAGGGAAGCCAGAGCAAGAGACTGGCCCGCCCCAACATCCCTGGGAGCCAGGCGCTGTCAGCCTGTGTGAGGGGCTTGTGCTTAGTTCAGGCCTGCATCTCCCTCAACACCCCCCCAACTCCCGGAATGCGGGGCGTGGCCCTCTGGCAGGACACCCTCTTGGATCTGGGGCTCTTGTTCAAAGTCCAGGAAGAAGGAAAACGTTTTACTGTTTTATCTCTTCACCTGGATTAAAGAGGCTGCATCGTGTAGAGGAGAGAGCCTGACGTTGGAATGAGACCTAGGTTCGAATCTTGGCTCCACCCTCAGAGCCGGCAAACCCTTGTGAGTGTGTGCAGAATTCCTGTGATTTTTTAAATAGGCGGGCTTGCTCTAGGGAGATGTACCATAATGACCAACTAAAACATATATATGCAGTTTATACAATTACTGTCTTTAAATAGTATATTTCTTGTGCTGCCTCAGTGATATATCCACCTTCTCCCTGTCACTACAGTAAGACACCACTGCCAACAAGATGTATTCTATCTCTCAGGTGTTTCCAAGAGGGGAAGAAACTATCGGGCTAGAAATCTCATGACTAAACTCTTGGCTGAGCGTTAGAATCATCTGAAAAGTTTAAAGAAAATACTGATTTCCAGGCCCCACCCCAGACCAATTCAGTAATTAAGTCAGAATATCTGGAGGTGGGTCCCCCAGGTTTTGGAATTTTCTGAAACCACCCCCAGGTGATTGTAAAAGTACACCACACTAGCTGAGCCACCTCTCGAGGCACTTTTGACTATGGCTCCAGGGCCTAGACTATGAGTTAGATATGTTTTTGTCTACATACCTGTTCACACCATGACTTAATGTTTTCAACCCGCCTTCCCATTCCTATTCTGGTTGACTTTGTCAGAGCCCTGATCCCTCTCCACGGTTCAGACTTTCTGACAAATGACGTTACCTTTCAGGATATCATTTCCTTGCCAGCCTTCACACAGAAGGCAGTTCTCAGCGCCTGCCACTGGAAGGAAAGAGGTGAGGGAACAGCTGTTTGTGGCTGAGTTGGGTGAGCTGCACAGAGCAGTAGGTTTGCTATTGTGTACGTCACCTTGACCTTGAGTTGTCACGGAATAGAAAGAAAAGGTGAGTTTAATAACAATATTATTCTTTTTAAAATATAACTGGGCTTCAAAAACTGAATTCAAACAATGAAATAAATAGAAATACTTTGAAAGAAAATAAAATGTTTTTCTAAACCTTGATTGGATGCACTAGGGATTCACTATCACTTCATAACAGATTACCCCAAACCTTAGTGGCTTACAACAATCATTTGTTTTCTCCTGTGGTTTCTGTGGGTCAGGAATTCAGACAGAGCCCAGCAAGGACAGCTTGTCTTTGCTCTACAATGCCTGGAGCCTCCGCCGGGGTCTGGAATCATCATCAGGCTTGTTTCACTCACATGTCCATGGTTGACACTGACTATTGGCTGGAACACCTACATGTGGCCTCTCCATGTGGCCTGGGCTTCCTCACAACGTGGTGGCTGAATCCTAAGGGTAAGCGCACTGACAGTGGGGAAGCCAGACTCCCTATTGTCTTTAGGACCTAGCGCACAAAGTCATGTAGTGTCATTTCTACGATTTGGTTGAGGCACTTAAAAAGGTCCACTCAGGCTCAGTGGGAGGGAACATAGACCTGCACTCCTTTAGAAGGAATCCCAACATCATATTGTAAGAAGAGCGTATGGGAAACACAATCTGCCTCACATTGTTTTTTAATTTTCTTATTCACTGCAACCCTTCCAGATTCCAAAGTAACATATGCTTACTGCAAGGAAAAAAAAATTAAATAAAAATCCAGAATTGACTGGTTTGTTGGCTCACACCTGTAATCCCGGGATTTCGGGAGGCTGAGACAGGAGAATTGCCTGAGACCAGCCTGGCCAACAAAGAGAGACCCTGTCTCTACCACCACAACAACAAAAATTCAGAATTTATACACCAAAGTCTATACTTAACTCACTATCTCAATCACTCCCTGGAGATAACCACTATTAACAGATTGATGTGCATTTTTCTATACAAACCATATATATATATATTCTCTCTATATATAAGTGGTTTGTATGTGTATATATATATATACACACACATATGTAAAAGCAGTATATGTATATACTACTTTTTAAAAACAACACTATGCATTATTCTGCAATTTGCTGTGTTTATTCATTATTATGTGATGAACAGAGTTCCATATTAGTATGTATAGAAATATCTAATTCTTTCTTTCTTTCTTTTTTTGAGATAGAGTCTTGCTCTGTCACCAGGCTGGAGTGCAGTGGCACCATCTCAGCTCACTTCAACCTCTGCCTCCCGGGTTCAAGCAATTCTTGTGCCTCAGCCTCCCAAGTAGCTGGGATTATAGGCATGCTTTTTTTTTGTATTTTTATTAGAAATGAGGTTTCTATTTTTTGTATTTTTATTAGAAATGCTGGCCAGGCTGTTCTCAAACTCTTGATCTCAGGTAATCTTCTCCCTCAGCCTCCCAAAGTGCTAGGATTACAGGTGTGAGCCACTGTGCCCACCCAGAAACACCTGATTCTTTCTAATGCTGACTGTCATGGTATGGCTGTACCCTCACTTATCTAAGCAGTCTTCTGTTGATGGACGTTTAGGTTGTTCTCATTGTTTAAAGTATTATAAATTAATGATGCAACAAACATGTTTATACTAGTTCATATAGGGCAGTATCTTAAAAATGGCAATGTTTAAAGGATAGGCAGGATACTATTTTTCTTTCTCTCTCCCTCTCTCTCTCTTTTTTTTTTTTGAACGCAGTCTCACTCTGCCGCCCAGGCTGGAGTGCAGTGGCATGATCTTGGCTCACTGCAACCTCTGCCTCCCAGGTTCAAGCGATTCTCCTGCCTCAGTCTCCCGAGTAGCTGGGATTACAAGTGCCCACCACCACACCTGGCTAATTTTTGCATTTGTAGTAGAGACAGGGTTTCACCATGTTGGCCAGGCTGGTCTTGAATTCCTGACCTTAGGTGATCCACCCGCCTTGACCTCCCAAAGTGCTGGGATTACAGGCGTGAGCCACCTTGTCCAGCCAGGATACTATTTTTCAACATGAGTGTTTTTTGTTAAAGGTTAGTGTCATTGTTATAAGAAAACATAGACATTAAGGAGGATATTTTTTTTTCTTTGCAAAGGGCAGGTTTCTCTAGACTTAACACAAAGAAAAGAAACAAACAAATTTGTTCCTGGGTTTAAAAGATGCTTTTAAGCTTTGAAGGAAACTTGTCATTTATTTAGAAAATGATGAGTGACAGGAAGTAGGTGGTTATAAAGCGAGAGGTCAATTTCCTTTTCTAATGTTTTTAACTCAGGCTGATATGGAATTGAATGTGGATTCTTCAAAATTCATGTTGACACTTAGAGGGAGACCTATTGGAAGCTGACAGTGAACAGGAAACCAGCTTGAGGCAAAAAAAAAAAGTGTCATATATGACCCCCCAAAAGTAAATAAGAAAAATGACTTTGCTAGTCATACTGATGAATATATAGAAGTACAGTCAGACCTTCATATCTGTGGATTTGACCAATGGCAAGTCAAAAATATTTGGTGGCCGGGCACAGTGGCCCATGCTTGTAATCCCAGCGCTCTGGGAGGCCAAAGTGGGCAGATGATGAGGTAAGGAGATGGAGACCATCCTGGTTAACACGGTGAAACCCCGTCTCTACTAAAATACAAAAAATTAGCCAGGTGTGGTGGTGCACACCTGTAGTCCCAGCTAATTGGGAGGTGGAGGCAGGGGAATAACTTGAATCCGGGAGGCAGAGGTTGTAGTGAGCTGAGATTTTGCCACTGCACTCCAGCCCAGTGACAGAGCAAGACTCCATCTCAAAAAAAAAAAATTGGTAAAAAAAAGGATGGTTGCATTTGTACTGAGCATGCACAAACTTTTCTTCTAAAATTATTCCCTAAATAATATAACAACGATTTACACAGGTTTTTTTTTTTTTTTATTGTTTGTTTATTTGTTTTAAGACAGGGTCTCACTCTGTCACTCAGGCTGTAGCGTAGTGGTATGATAGCGGTTGACTATGGCCTCAACCTCCTGGGCTCAAGCAATCCTCCCACGTCAGCCTCCCAAGTAGCTGGGACTGCAGGCATGCACCACCATGCCAGCTAATTTTTAAAATTTCTTTTGTGGGGACAAGGTTCTCACTATGTTGTCCAGGCTGGTCTCGAATTCCTGGGCCCAAGCTATCCTCTCACCTTGGCCTCCCAAAGTGCTGGGATTACAGGTGTGAGCTACTGTGCCTGGCCTTGAATTAGGTATTATAAGTAATCTGGAGATGACTTAAATATATGGGAGGATGTGTATAGGCTAAATGCAAATACTACATCATTTTATATCAGGGATATAAGCATCTGTGGATTTGGGTATTGGTCAGGGAGCCTGGAACTAATCTCCTACAGATGCCAAGGGGATCTGTCCACCTATTCATCCTTTGTTCACAGATGGCTAATCTGTAATTTTTGGGGGAGTCTTTTTTTTCTGGCAGAGATGGGGTTGTTAAAAACTTCTTTGCTGGGAATGAAATTCTGACACATGCTGCAAAATGGATGAACTTTGAGGATATTATGCCAAGTTAAGTAAGCCAGCCACAAAAGGACAAATATTGTATGATTCCACTTACATGAAGTATGCAAAATAGGTAAATTCATAGAGATGGGAAGTAGATGGGGGGTAGTTATCGCTGTCGGCAGGCGACATGGGGAGTTAGTACTTAGTGGATACAGAGTTTCTATCAGGGATGATGAAAGTTTTGGAAATAGTGGGGGATGGTTGTACAATATTGTGAGTGTGATTAATGCTGCTGAATTGTATACTTAAAATGGTAAAAATGGCAAATTTTATGTTCTATATCTTCACACACGTCTTTGCTGGAGCAGAAGCGAGAGGTTAGGTTCTGTCAGTGTTCCTGTGGCTTTGCCTTTCCTTTTGTTTTTAAAAGAACAACCTCTATTTTTAGGGATTTTCACACAAAGGCTTGTAGGCGTGGGAAGTTCTCCCAGCTGCCCTCCTGTTTCTCAGAAGCCCACATGGAAGCCTTGCAAGTTATTTAAGACTTAGGAAATATGCCAGATTGGGAATGGAGATAATTTAATCTCTCTGTATGTTAATTTCGGGTTTTTTTTCCTGCAGCATGAGGCCCTGGAAACCTTACTTCACCCCTAGGAAAGGCAGCTCTGGGTTTTGCTGAAGGGAGTTAGGCGAATTCACCCTACACAGCATGCCCAGAACACTTTCCTGGCAAAAGCAGTTCCACCCTCAGAGTCGGGGATCACCTGATCGCGCAGCCAGGTGCACACGGAGACCCCGGTGCCGGGGTCTCGGTCAGCTTGTCGAGATGCTTCTCGGCACCTGCCCAGGAGGCTGCGGGTTTCCCTGCACCCAGGGCGTTCTTAGTCCTGCGTGCAGTGCTCGCAGCCATTCCTCAGAGATGCACAGGGTCGCTCCTGTCCCTGGCCCCCTGGTCCCGGGGCTGGGCATCTCCGCTGGTGGCACTGTCGAAAGGGGAGCGGCTATGGCTGGTCACGTCGAGCCCGTGGGCTTGCGGCCCCTACTCCCCTTTTCCCCACGGCCCCGCCCCCTACCCAGGTGAAGGTTCTCGTCCAGGCAGGTGCGAAGGCCTGACCCTTGCGGAGGGAAAGCCTCTGCAGCCCCTCCTGTCCACCTGGACCCGCGACTCCCGGTGCTGGCGTGGCAGGGGTGCGCCCGCCGGGACTGGACAGCTGGGACCCGTGCAACCCAGCCAGGAGAGCCACGTGGCGGCGGGGCGGGGACCGGGCGGGCCCGGCCCTGGGCGCTGGCTGTCCCGGGAGCAGGTGAGGACGGAAGGGCTGTGAGGGGTGGAGAGGGTGGTCTCCGGACTGTTACTCTCCCCGGGAGGGTCCCCGGCCCGCATTAGGGGCAGGCCTAGGGTCACATTTGCCCCCACCTCCCGGCCCAGGTGGATCCTCCCCTGCCGCCGGCCACCTGCGCGCCCGCACACGGGCCTGGCCCCAGCACTTGGAGTGAGGGTTCGCGTCTGCCTAGGGTGCCAAGGGGCCCGGGTCCCAGCGCGGCCCAGACGCTAGGGTCGGGGCTCCGCGGGGCGGCGGGAAGGGCGGCGGAGGCCTGGGATCTCTTGCTCTATGCGGGGCGGGCAGCCGGGGACACCCGGGAGCTCTAGGCCCCTACCTTTCACCCTGTGTTTTCAGGAATGCAGCCCACCAAGTCCTCCAGCTTCCCACCGGGCAAACGCTGCTTCCCCAACCCTCAATTCTTAGTGCTCCGGGCGCCTTCCCTCCTCGCCAGCGCCGGCTGCTGTCTTTAGTCGCCTTTTTCCCAGGACGACCAGCTCTACCCCTCAGCCTTGCTCTCTTCCTCCCGCTTCCTCCTCCTCCCAAAGTGTCCTGAGCCTGTGCCCTCGGCCTAGACAGCCGGGTCCATGAGGCACCTGGAGGTGGAAGAAGAGTGTGACTGTTCTCAGGGGCTGGGCAGCCCAGCAGCTGGCTCTGACCCTCACATGCTGAAGGAGCTCAGGGAAGGAGAGAGCTGGGAGTGCCTGAGGCTTTAGGGCAGCAAGGTTCCAGCACAGGTGGGCTCTGAAGGACCAGCGGGATCTATTTGGGTACCAAAAAGGTAACCCGGTCAATTTTCCAGATGAGGTAGACAAGGCCCCTCCTCACTCAGCCAGGTAGTTTGAACAATGCTGGTAGAGAGAAAGAATGGACAACAAGGAGAGAGGAGAAAAGGAGCCAGCCTGACCAAGGATGGTGTTACCTTCCAGAGAGATCTCCCCGCCCAGACCGCCAGGATCCCCGTTTGCTGGAGAATGACCCAGATGCCCCAGGTGCAGGAGCTCTTCCATGAGGCAGCCCAGCAGGTAGGCCCGGCATGCGCGGGGGTCTGTGATGGAGGCCTGTGAGCACGAGGTCCCCAGACAGTGGGCTGGACGCAAACATCACAGTGCGTCCTTTAGATGTGATTATCCCCAAACTCTGTTGTGGTGGTCCAGTTTAATGAGAAAATATTATAGCCAACTCTTAACCATCCGTGTACAGAAAATCTTTGGCATTATTTGCGGTGTATTTTGAATCCTGGGCTCCCCCACAATCCTGAACCCTGTCTTGAGAGGTCTTCCATGAACAGTCACAGTAAGGACTCAGAGAATATGAACTCATTTCAATTCTGAATCAAACCAATGTAAGGTGGTAACTTTATTTCTGAAAAACTCTTATGTTCTGAAGCCAAATGGATTTCTGGATGCCCTGGTATTTTCTGTTTTTTTTTCTTTATCTTCTTCCTGCTGATCATTAGTTACAGTAAATATGCATTCTGTTGATATGGAATTGAAGTGGTTCTCCCCAGAAATAGAGAGCTGAACCCTTAAGAAATTTAAAAAAGCCCTGTGCAGCGGCTCACACCTGTAATCCCAGCACTTTGGGAGGCCAAGGCAGGTAAATCACAGGGTCAAGAGATCGAGACCATCCTGGCCAATGTGGTGAAAACCCATCTCTACTAAAAATACAAAAATTAGCTGGGCATGGTGGCACACGCCTGTAGTCCCAGCTACCTGGGAGGCTGAAGCAGGAGAATCGCTTGAACCTGTGGGGGCAGAGGTTGCAGTGAGCCGAGATCATGCCACTGCACTCCAGGCAGGGTGGCTGGGCATTTTGAGATGAGGAAAAAAAAACATACTAAGGTGTTTATCCAGAAACTACGTGCACCCAGGGTCTTTGCCATCCATGATGACTTGACATGAAGTTTTCACCATCCCTTGGACTTCTGTCCTGCTTTCTAGAGAGGAGAAGGAGGGTTTCCCAGCCTTATAATAGGGGAACAAGCCCCACCAGAGGGGAGAGAACCAACATGAAAAAGAAATGGAAAATGTGAGGCCCCAGGGATTCCCAAAGGAGAGACAAATAAGACATTCTGGGTTCTCCTCTGTGAGAGAATCTGTTCCTCTGTCCCCTGTTAAAAACCTTCCTTGTCTCCTCATGTGCACTACTCAGGGCTCAAACTCTTCAGCCTCAGCCCTATACAGTCTAACCCCACCTGAGTCTCAAGTTGGGTTCCCCATGTCTTCCTGTCACACCTTCCACCAAACCACACCATTCCCCAGGGCTTGTATCTTTCCCTTGATCTTTACTGATTCTTCTTATCAGTGATTTGCCATTGAAACCTTCACCCAAGGCAGTACCTGGTATTTAAGTGGACAGTAAATGTTAGTTGATTGACCACATGAACAAACAACAGATAACTACAATGCAAGTTAAATTGTCTTAAGTGCCCTACAAGAGAGTTGATTTCTAAAATGTGATGGATACAGTGACCTCTGTGTTGCCTCCTTCTCCCTTAATATCTAAACAGTGAAGAATTGAACACTGCCCAATGCTCAGTTTTAAGGCCTTTGGTGTTCATAATTTAGAAATCCATCCTTTCATGAGTTCATGTCCTTTGCAGGGACATGGATGAATCTGGAAACCATCATTCTCAGCAAACTGACACAAGAACAGAAAACCAAACACCGCATGTCCTCACTCATAAGTGGGTGTTGAACAATGAGAACACATGGACACAGGGAGGGG
>PVKV010042238.1:0-10862 GCA_004027835.1 Alouatta palliata
AAAAAAAAAAAAAAAAAAAAGATTATAATTTTATTAGTGACATGATTCGGCTGTGTCCTCACCCAAATCTCACCTTCAATTGTAGCTCCCACAATTCCCACATGTCATGGGAGGTAACTGAATTATGGAGGCAGGTCTTTTCTGTGGAACTGTGAGTCAATTAAACCGTTTTCCTTTATAAACTACCCAGTCTCAAGTATGTCTTTATTAGCAGCATGAGAACAGACTAATACAATTAGCAACCAGGTAACCACAGGAAAAAACATGGCAGATCAGAAAAATACCCAAAAAGACCATCTAGAACCAAATAACACAATAATCAAAATGAAAAACTCAGATGAGATTGTACCCAGCTAAGAACGTGGGTAAGCTGGAAAATGGGTCAAAAAAGAATATTAAGAATGAAACGGATTCAGAAAAAAAAAAGGCAGACACAGAATTTACCCTCGTGAAGGACAATTCAGCTCTATGATTTCTTTATTCCTTGTGACTTGACTGGCTACACTGTTAAACATGTCAAGCCTGTTTTCTGGGCTCTATTCCATTCCTCTGGCCTATCTGGCTGTCCTTGGCCACTCTTAATGACACACTCCCCTAATTACAGTGGCTCTATAACAAGCCTTGACATCCAGCCAACCAAGTTCTCCCGCCTCGGCTCTTCCTCAAAGTGGCCTTGGCTATTCTCAGCCAATTTTATTTACAAATACATTTTAGAATCAGATTGTCAGTTTTTTCCCACTTCCTCTAAATATTCTGTACCAATTTGACTGGCGCTGTACTGAATCTACACACCAGTCTGGGGAGAAATGATACCTTTATAACATTGAGTCTCGTGATCCTCTGAACTCATTTTATTTTATTTATTTGAGATGTAGCCTCATTCTGTCACCCAGGCTGGAGTGCAGTGGTATGAGCTAGGCTCACCGCAACCTCTGACTCCCAGGTTCAAGCGATCGTCATGCCTCAGCCTCCAGAGTAGCTGGGATTATAGGCACGCGCCACCATGCCTGGCTAATTTTTGTATTTTTAGTAGAGATGGAGGTTTCACCATGTTGGCCAGGCTGGTCTCGAACTACTGACCTGAAGTGATCCACCCGCCTTGGCCTCCCAAAGTGCTGGGATTACAGGCGTGAGCCACCATGCCCAGCCCTGAATTTCTCTCAGTAATATTTTACAGTGTTCCACCCATCTTTCATTAGATTTAGTCTTGGTTATATTATCTTTGTATACTATTCTAAGTTACACATTTCATTTCACTTTTCATTTATTGCCAGCACACAGAAACACATTTTTAAAAATAGTGCAACCATGCGTCACTTAACGACTGGGGAAACATTCTGAGAAATGTGCTGTTAGATGACTTCATCCTTGTGTGAACATCACAGAGTGCCCTTACACGAACCTAGCTGGTCCAACCTGCTACACAGCTGGGCCATGTGGTACAGCCTACTGCTCTAGGCCACACATCCGTACAGCATGTTACTGTAGTGAGTACAGTAAGCAACTGTAACACAATGGTAATGTTTGCATATCTAAACATACCTAACTATAGAAAAGACACAGCAAGAACGTGATATAAGATTAAAGATGGCCGGGCGCGGTGGCGCACTCCTGTAATCCCAGCACTTTGGGAGGCTGAGGCAGGTGGATCACAAGGTCAAGAGATCGAGACCATCCTGGCCAACATGGTGAAACCTGTCTCTACTAAAAAATACAAAAATTAGCTGGGCGTGGTGGTGCGTGCCTGTAGTCCCAGTTACTCGGGAGGCTGAGGCAAGAGAATTGCTTGAACCCAGGAGGCGGAGATTGCAGTGAGCCAAGATCGCGCCATTGCACTCCAGCCTGGCCCCTGGCGACAGAGCAAGACTCTGTTGCAAAAAAAAAAAAAAATATATATATATATATATATATAAAAGATAACACACCGATACAGGGTATGCACCAGGAACGATGCTTTCAGGACTGGAGGTTGCTCTGGGTGAGTCGGTGAGTGAGTGGTGATGTGAAGGCTGAGGACATCACTGTGCACTCCTGTAGACTTCACAAACACTGAACACTGAGGCAGATTACATTTATTAACAATATTTTTCTTGGCCAGGCACTGTGGCTCACGCCTGTAATCCCTGCACTCTGGGAGGCTGAGGCGGGCGGATGACCTGAGGTCAGGAGTTCGAGACCAGCCTGACCAACATGGTGAAACCCCGTTTCTACTAAAAATATAAAAAATTAGCCAGGCATCATGGTATGCATCTGTAATCCCAGCTACTCGGGTGGCTGAGGCAGGAGAATCGCTTGAACTCAGGAGGTGGAGGTTGCAGTGAGCCGAGATGGTGCCACTGTACTCCAGTTTGGGCAACAAGAACAAAACTCCATCTTAAAATATATATATATATATTTTTCTTTGTTTGATGATAAATTAATATTAGCTTACCATAACTTTTTTACTTTATAAAGGTTTTAATTAAAAAAAAAATGTTTAGCTGGGAGCGGTGGCTCATGCCTATAATCCCAGCACTTTGGGAGGCCGAGGCAGGCGGATCACTTGAGGTCAGGAGTTCAAGACTAGCCTGGCCAACATGGTGAAACCCTGTCTCTACTAAAAATACAAAAACTAGCTGGATGTGGTGGTACATGCCTGTAATCCTATCAACGTGGGAGGCTGAGGCAGGATAATCACTTGAACCCAGGAGGCGGAGGTTGCAGTGAGCCGAGATGGCACCACTGCACTCTGTACTCCAGCCTGGGCTACAGACTGAGACTCCATCTCAAAAAAAAAAAAAAACAAACAAACAAAAATTGACTCTTTTGTAATAATTTAGCTTAAAACACACAACGTATAGCTGTTCAAAAATGTTTTCTTGGGCCAGGAGCAGTGGCTTACGCCTGTAATGCCAGCACTTTGGGAGGCCCAGACAGGTGGATCACTTGAGGTCAGAAGTTTGAGACCAGCCTGGCCAACACAGTGAAACCCCGTCTCTATTAAAAATACAAAAACTAGCTGGGTGTGGTGACAGGCGCCTGTAATCCCAGCTACTCAGAAGGCCGAGGCAGGAGAATCACTTGAGCCCGGGAGGCAGAGGTTGCAAGTAAACCACAATTGTGCCACTCCACTCCAGCCTGGGCGACAGAATGAAACTCCCGCTCAAATAATAGATATTTTTTCTTTCTTTCTTTATATCCTTATTCTATAGGCTTTTTTCTATTAAATTTTTTTTTCAGTTTTGTGTAAAAACGCAGACATAAACACACACCTTAGCCTAGGCTGATGCAGGGTCAGGATCATCAATATCACTGTCTTCCACCTCTACATCTTATCCCACCAGAAGGTCTTCAGGGGCCGTAGCACACAGATGACTGTCATCGTCTACACTAACAATGCCTTCTTCTGGAAAACCTGAAGGGCCAGCCTGAGGCTGTTTTACAGTTAACTGTTTGTTTTTTGAGATGGAGTCTCGCTCTGTTGCCCAGGTTGGAGTGCAGTGGTGCGATCTCAGCTCACTATAACCTCCACCTCCTGGGTTCAAGCGATTCTCCTGCCTCAGCCTCCTGAGTAGCTGGGATTACAGGCGCACGCCACCACGCCCAGTTAATTTTTGTATTTTTAGTAGAGACGGGGTTTCACCACGTTGGTCAGGCTGGTCTTGAACTCCTAACCTCATGATCTGCCCACCTGGGCCTCTCAAAGTGCTGGGATTACAGGTGTGAGCCACCACACCCTGCCGACTTTTTAAAAATGTAAGTAGAAGGCATACACACTAAAATAACAATGAAGAGTATAGTACAGAATATATGTACAGTAAATTACCAGTAACATAATCATCTATCATAATGATCAAGTATCATATACCGTATATAACTGTGTATGCCAGCATTTTATACGACTGGTAGCACAGTGGTTTGCTTACACCAGCATCAGCACAAACACCTGAGTAATGTGTTGCACTGTGACATTACCACGGCTGGGACTGCAAGGAGCCAGTAGGAATTTTCAGCTTCATATAATCATACGACACCACCATCATATATGCAGCCCATCATTCACAGAAAGTTCACTATGCCTCGTTTGACTGTAAGTATCCAGCTATCCTGCTGAATGTGCTTATTATGTAATCACTTATTTGCATGTTTTCTTTTATTTTCTTTGCATGTGACGATATCATCTGTGAATAACGGCAACGTTATCTCACGCTTTATCCTTTTCAACGTTTATAGCAATTCTTTTTCTTGTATTACTGCATTGGCTAAGACTTCCATTACAATGTTATATACTCAGGGTTTAATACAAAGTCTGGCAGGGAGAGTCTCTCTCCCAGGGAGAATCTGTCCCAGGCCTCTGTCCCAGGACTCTGGTAGCAGCCCGCAGTCCTTAGAGTTCCTTGCGTTGGGCCTACATCATCCTAATCTCTGCCGGTCTTCACATATTATTGTTGCTCGACGTCTTCTCCTGCTTTCTTCCTTTTTTTTTTTTTTTTTTTTTTTGAGATGGAGTCTTGCTCTGTTGCCCAGGCTGGAATGCAGTGGCGAGATCTCGGCTCACTGCAACCTCTGCCTCCCGGGTTCACGTGATTCTCCTGCCTCAGCCTCTCAAGTAGCTGGGACTATAGGTGTGCACCACCACACCCAGCTAATTTTTTGTATTTTTAGTAGACATGTGGTTTGACCACGTTGGCCGGGCTGGTTTCCATCTCCTGACCTCATGATCTGCCCGCCTCAGCCTCCCAAACTGCTGGGATTACCAGAGTGAGCCACTGTGCCCGGTCCCTGCTCTCTTCTTTTAGAAGGACTTATCATTGGATTTAGGGGCCCAAATCCAGGATGATCTCATCTCAAAAACCTTAGTTTAGTTATATCTACAAGGACCCTTTTTCCAAATAAGGTCACATGTTACATGTTCTGGGTATTCGTATCTTCGGGGTTGGGGGGACACTGATTAACCTACTACGTGAAGTAATTCTTAAACACAATGTTCTTCTCACCAGAATTCCTTTATAATGTATTTATTGAGCTCACACAGAAGACAGTACCCATTAGAATAACCTAAGAAAACTATGCCAAAGAACCATGGGACAAAATGTGCTCCACTGGGTCTCAATATGCTAGAATGTAACCGTGATTAAGAGAGTCTGGTAGGGCCAGGCACGGTGGCTCACCCCTGTTATCCCAGCACTTTAGGAGGCCGAGGTGGGTGGATCGCCTGAGGTCAGGAGTTCGAGACCAGTGTGGCCAATATGGTGAAACCCCATCTCTACTAAAAACAAAAAATTAGCTGGGCATGGTGGCAGGGTGCCTGTAATCCCAGCTACTTGAGAGGCTGAGGCAGGAGAGATGCCTGAATCTGGGAGGCGGAGGTTGCAGTGAGCTGAGATTGTGTCACTGCACTCCACCCTGGGGACAGAGTGAGACTCTGTCTCGGAAAAAAAAAAATAGTCTGGTGGTGTGGGATTGGAACAGACATGGACAGGGAGGGGCCAGACGCTCCTTCTCGTGTGGCTGTGGAATGTGGTTTGTGATAAAGGTGGTATTTCAGAGAAGGTGGGAGAGACTCTTCAAATAAAAGGTATCGAGACAACCGGGAAAACGAAGCCTCCGCCCTCTATCACCCCAAAATTAACTCAATAAATTAAAGAGCAACCCATGATGGGAGATAAGCCTATGATTACAGTGAAGCATGGGAGAGTCGTGCATTCCTGGGCTCGGCAGTGCTAACCCCCAACAGAAAGCACAGAGGAAAAGGGAGACAGGAGGGGAATCGGCAGACCACAGGAGAAATACAGACAGCCAGTCAACATCTGAAAAGAAGCTTCCTGGCAAAGGCATCAGAGGAAGGTGAAAATCACAGGCTCCTTAGTACCCATCAGATTGGCAAAAATCTTCAACAATGGTAACATCAAGCCTGGGATGCCAGTGGCGAGAATATCAGTCAGCAAAGCACTTTGGACAATTTGGTAATGTGATCAAACTTTAAGCATGAAAAATCCATCCAGTATATATCTATGTTCAGGAAGTCCTGGCACGTGTACGCAAAGACTTGTCCCAAGGTCGGTCACCACTGCGTAACAAGAGCAAGAAATGGAACATGACCCACAGCGCCACCTGTCCCCACCACAGGAGATGCTCTGGAAATTTCTCAAACTGTATCAAGGCAGCTTCCCAAGTGCTCCTGGTCCCCCACCCTTGGGGCACCATCTCTCAGCATCCTCTGCTGTCATCCCTCAGAACCCCAAGCCATTAGGTGCTGGCCTGGGACGGCCCCCTTCTGGATCCTCCTCACCTGTCAGACTTAAAACCCCTCCACTGTCTGCAAACCCCTCTCCCAACAGCCAGAACCAAGCCTCTTCTCCAGAACACACCAGGCCCCAGGAGTGACCATCACCACCCAGCGGCTGCCCCCGCCTCCCTGAGCATCTGTTTCTACCCAAAGCTTGGCCCAGAGCTCAGAGGCAACCTCTCCCGCTTATCCTCCAGAGCACGTGTTTTCTGTGAGTCCCGAATCTCTGCTCTGACCCCACCCAGCCCCGGTCCTCCCAGCATCACTCAGTAGGAAAGCTGGGCTCACGGTGTCCATAGGACACAAGGAAAGGATAGAACATCGCGACAAAACCCTGGCACCCAGTTTTCGGCACTGCACTCAGGTTTAACTGCCCGCTGGAGATGACCTGTTACGTGGAGCCACTGACAGCCCCCTCCCCCACAGCGCAGAGATCACATTTACAGCGGTGGCGGTAACCATGGAAACTGGCAGCTGGTGCAGGAAGGCGGATGGTTGATGGGTAACCACGGGGACAACGACAGCACTCTGGGCTTATTCAGATGACCGGGGCGTGCTGAATGGGCTCTGGGCACAAAGGCCACTGGGAGCTCTGGGAGCTTCCAAAGGGGGCGTAAATGACACCCATAGCTTGTCACAAAAGAACAGAGGCTGGAGCGAGCCCACACCTGTGCTTTTTGGTCTCCGGGGGAGTTTACAACAATGACTCCACAGAGCTTTTGTCAGATGCCATTTTTCTTACTTTATTATAATTATCTGGTCTGCTTTCTGGGTGACCTGGGAGGCTTTGACTGCAGTTCAGAGTGAAGCTCACCACTCTGTCCCCACAACTGGAGCTGCCTGGGAGGCCAGTGGCGGGCCAGGCCACTGTGCTGCGTCTAAGGCTCAGAGCATTCCCCATCTGCGGGCAGAGCATTCCCCGTGTGCTCGGTCGGTGGGACCTGAAGATCAGCCCACTTACATACCCAGTGCTGAGGATCATGTCTCTAACACCCCTCCGAAGACCCAAAGATCTGAAATGGTAACGTTTCCACTAAGAAAAGTTTTATTTTTATTTATTTTTGAGATGGATTCTAGCTCCGTCGCCCAGGCTGGAGTGCAGTGGCACGATCTCGGCTCACTGTGACCTCCACCTCCTGGGTTCAAGTGATTCTCCTGCCTCGGCCTCCTGAGTAGCTGGGATTACCAGCACCCGCCACCATGCCCAGCTAATTTTTTTTTTTTTTTTTTTTTTTGAGATGGAGTCTTGCTCTGTTGCCCAGCCTGGAGTGCGATGGTGCAATCTCAGCTCACTGCAACTTCCACCTCCCATTTCAAGCAATTTTCCTGCCTCAGCCTCCCGAGTAGCTGGGATTACAGGCGCATGCCACCATGCCGGGCTAGTTTTTGTATTTTAGTAGAGACGGGGTTTCACCATGTTGGCCAGGCTGGTCTCGAACTCCTGACCTCAGGTGATCTGCCCGCCTCGGCCTCCCAAAGTGCCAGGATTACAGGTGTGAGCCACCCCGCCTGGCCCCACTAGGAAAAATTTTAAACAGACATCTAAAGAAGCTAGTAAGAGACCTTTTCATGAAGTGGCATCTCATAGGAACCTATGGAAACACGCAAATATCCATCCCTGAAAGCTGAAAACAAGCTATGAGCCAAAACACTTTATGATGTGCTTTCTTCTTTCAGTGACTTGGACAAAGATCTGAAATGTTATTTTTTTTTGAAATGCCAAACATCGCTCCCTTCAACAATGACATCTCAGATGAGAAACAACAGAACACATCTTTCCATGAACTCCAAGAGAAATTCCCCAAAAAGAATTCCCCAACATTTCCCCCTCTGGCACAGTCATGAGCTTCCTTGTCTTGAAGAGAAAACAAAGAAAACTCATCTGATCTGTACTCTCCAGGGTGTAATATGTGACTCACTTCATTCTGAAGGAGCAGAAGAAGTTCATTACATTTTTATAAACTACTCAGAAAACTGCCTATAGAAAACAGGGCTGGGCATGGTGGTTCAGGCTATAACCCTAGCACTTTGGGAGGCCAAAGCAGGAGGATCCCTTGAGCCCAAGAATTTGAGACCAGTCTCGCCAATATAGCAGGACCCCATCTCTAGAAAAAATAATAAATTAGCTGGGCACGGTGGTGCACAAGCCTGCAGTCCCAGCTACTCTGGAGGCTGAGGTGGGAGGACTGCTTGAGCCCAAGAGGTCGAGGCTGCAGTGAGCTATGATTGTGCCACTGCACTCCAGCCTGGGTGACAGAATGAGACCCCATTTCAAGAAAGCGGAGGAAGGGGAAGGGAATGGGAAGGCAGGGGAGGGTAAGGCAGGGGAAGGGAGGGGAGGGAAAGGGGAGGGAAGGGGAAGACAGAGGAAGGGAGGGAGGGAGAAAGGGAGGGAGGGAGGTTGGTTATTGGAAAATTGGTGATCAAAATCACTAGTGACAAAGCTGACTCTTCCAAAGCCCGAGTGGCATGGCCAACACTTTGCTCTGTGCTTTGCAAACCCTTGTGAGATTGGTCTCACTACCCCACTGTCACATGAGCAAGTCAACGTTCTCAGAAGCTAAGTGACAAACCTGAGGTCACCAGGCAAGTGACATATGAATCCCACAATCACAGCCCCACACTCTCCCGCCTCTCTCTGACTGTTCCCCCTTAATATTAAACAACCCTGGCCAAAATCAGCAGCTAGGTGTTTTTAAAGAAGCATGCTCTATACGAGGTGGTGCAGCCACTGCTGACTTCAAAATAATTCCCCGGAGACAGTGAGCTGCACAAGAGTGAGCACTCTGGGAGCAGGTGCCCGCAGGCTGGGGCACTCAGGGAGCAGATCAAACGCTCCAGTTGGAAGCGCCCACTCCAAGGGCAACTCCAGGACATGCCCCCTTCTCTATGCTCACCCTCTGCAGCGGCTTTGTCCCTTAACAGTCAAGGGAGGCTCTCTCCTGATGAGGTAAGTGGCCTCGGGTGGCCTTAGATGGACGAGACTCAGCTTAGCTACAATCCCAGGATGGGGACAGGACCTAAGAACCAAGCAGACTCGAAGCCCTTGGAATAGAGGCCGGCCCCCAGCAATCCAGCCTGCCTCTCTCCAGCCAGAAGGGCAGCGGAGCCTCTGTGGGAGACTCAGCACCTGCTTCCAGTGACCCTTTCGTGCCAGACGCCAGCAGGGCAGCTGAGAGGGTGCTGAGCACACAGGACAGGAGCCACATCTGTGATTCCTTCTGCACCATTCCGCATGGTGGTGAGGACACAGGGGAGGCCCCTACAGCCGTCCCCAGTGCAACCACGGGAGGCTGCTGAGACACAGAAAGAACCAAATTCACTACGAACTCAACCAGCTGCATCCCAGCAAGAGGAAGCCAACAGGGCAGGGGCCGGGCCGGGCGCTTCTTGCTCCTTCATTTAAGCCTCATGCAACCCTACGAGGTCAGTATTACTGTCCCTATTTTAAAGAACAGAAATTGGGGCCCAGAGAAGTTAAGCAAGTTTGTCCAGCAGCACACAGAAGCCACAAATGAACAAGACTGAGTTCCCACACAAAAAAGACTTCAGCCTGGGTGCAGTGTCTCACGCCTGTAATCCCAGCACTTTGGGAGGCTGAGGCAGGAGGACTGCTTGAGCCCAGGATTTGAGGTTACAGTGAACTACGATCGTGTCACTGCACTGTAGCCTGGGTGACAGAGAAAGATCCTGCCTCAAGAAAAGAAAAGGAAAAAAGTAAAAACTTAAGACCTGCATGGCAAAACATACCATTAAGTTAAAAATACAAAAATTATGAAAAATATTTGCAACAAGTTAAAAATTCAAAATAGTTAAAAAAATGTAAATAGGTAAGAGAGAACCTCACTGAAGCAGCAGACTCACAATCCACAGAAGACACAGGACTGGCCGCTAAGCAGATCAAAAACTGCGCTTTCCCCCAGAGACACGCAAATCAGAAAAGGAAGAAGTTTATTTTTACCTAGAGGATGAGAAAAGATTAAAAGAGCTCATCCCTCCAATGAGGATGAAAATATGGAGGGTTCATCTTCATACACTGCTGGCTCTGGTAGAAATTAGCACAAATGTTCTCCAGGCCATTTGACCATGTTTATCAGATGTGAGGTTTGCAAACCCTCCACACCAATAATGTCACTCCTGAAAATCATTCCTCAGCATAACCTCAACAGTTACACACACACACACACACACACACACACACACGCGCACCACACACCACACTAATGTTCCCTAAAACATTATATGAAAAAAACCTTAAAAACAAATATAAAAGAGAAGGGTATTGGCTGAGTATATCGCCATACACCAACAAGGTGGAAAACGAGACCATCTCAAAAGAGCAAGGAAGGTCTTCACTTGCTGAACACAAGTCTGCAAGCGTACATCCTTAAAAAGCAATTGCCCCCCACAGACCCCAGTGTGAGATGCTCCCCTCCCTGTGTCCATGTGTTCTCATTGTTCAACACCCGTCTATGAGTGAGAATATGCGGTGTTTGGTTTTCTGTTCCTGTGTCAGTTTGCTGAGAATGATGGCTTCCAGGTTCATCCATGTCCCTACAAAGGATGCAAACTCATCGTTTTTGATGGCTGCATA
>PVKV010042239.1:0-10861 GCA_004027835.1 Alouatta palliata
CCTAGGATACCTCCCACCAAGCCTCACCTCTTCGGCCAGGGGCCAGAGGACGTACTGGCCAACCTCACTGCCTAACACACCCGAAGAGAGACGGAGGACTCTCTCCCTCCTAGGGCTGCGCCGAAAGAAAGCCTCAGGGCCAGCCTTCGAGGCATTTACTCTGGGACTGTTCCAATTTCTAGAGACTCTAGGGGTGAAAGGGAGTGAGAGAGGAAGGCCTCTACCACTCAATTGGGATGTAAGGAAACCCGCTACATGGTTGGGAGCCCTTGAAGGATGAAAGAAACAGGAGTCGTCCGGAAAGACTTAGAACTAAAAAAAAAATGAAGAATTTGTGAACAAGTTGAAGCCTCATCCCTCCCCACCATAAAGGTTTGTCCCAAGCGGTGGGGGCGGGCGGAGGGTTGGGGGGAGTTTCGCCCCCCACCTGGAATATTCCAGAACAGGAAACAGGCCCAACCCCTCAGTTGCCCTTGGAGGAAGAGGGTGGAGCTAGGGGAAGAGCTTATCCCCTATTGGCTCAGGATGCCACAGACACCCTAACAAATCCTGGCCCTGACTTCCTCCCCCAACTCCTCTTTCCCCACCTTCTTCCCGTGTCCGCTTGTCCCACTCCTCCCCGACTGAAACGTTTTGAATCATCCATCCCCCATCATTCCTTCCCCCCACTACAGCATTTGACATACAGTCAGCCTCCTCTCCTACCCTGTCATCGGAGGGATATATGAATATTTCTCTTAAAACCTTCGGCCAGGCGCAGTGGCTCACGCTTGTAATCCCAGCACTTGGGGAGACAAAGGCGGGCAGATCAGGAGGTCAGGAAATCAAGACCGTCTTGGCTAACATGGTGAAACCCGGTCTCTACTAAATATAGAAAAAATTGGCCCGGTGTGGTGGCACGCGCCTGTAGTCCCAGCTACTCGGGAGGGTGAGACAGGAGAATCACATGAACCCAGGCAGCAGAGGTTACAGTGATCTGAGACTGCGCCACTGCACTCCAGTCTGGACGATACAGCAAGACTCCATCTCAAAAAAAAAAAAAAAGAGAGAAACACACACTGTAATCCTAGCACTTTGGAAGGCCGAGGTGGACGGATCACTAGCTCAATAGATCGAGACCATCCTGGTCAACATGGCGAAACCTCGTCTCTACTAAAAATACAAAAATTAGCTGGGCATGGTGGCGTGTGCCTGTAGTCCCAGCTACTCGGGAGGCTGAGGCAGGAGAACTGCTTGAACCTGGGAGGCAGAGGTTGCAGTGACCTAAGAGTGTGCCACTGCCCTCCAGCCTGGCACCTGGCGACGGAGCAAGACTCTGTCTCAAAAAAAAAAAAAAAAAAAAAAACACACACACACATATACACAAAACCTTAAATGACTTTCTGAGACCCACAAGATAAACCAGACAAATCTCAGATTGAGTCCAACTTCCCTACTTATGACATTGCACTATAACTGAATCTGTTTCTACCTATGGGTCTCTGATGACGACCAATGACAAAAGGGCATGTAAAGTTGAAAGAGTAATTTTTTCCATCATCTCATGTTTATAAAATGTAGAAATTGTGTGTGTGTGTGTGTGTGTGTGTGTTGTGTATGTTTGCATATGTTTGCATTTTTCTATAATCTTGGAGAACAGAATGAGGGATATAGAGCAGACTCTTAACATTAGTTATCACTGGGAAGTGGAGGTTAGAAAAAAGGTTTTACCTTTTTAAAATACATTTCTCTCTAATTTCGCTTCTTATAAAGAGCATATAACTATATGTATACGTACATTACAAATCTGGAAAGTTATGTACTAGCACTCTAACAGTGGTTATCTTTGGGTAATAGGAATACAGTACTTTAAAAAATATTCTTGGCCAGCCGCAGTGGCTTACGCCTATAATCCCAGCACTTTGGGAGGCCGAGGTTGGTGGATCACCTGAGGTGGAGAATTCAAGACCAGCCTTACTAACATGGAGAAAGCCTGTCTCTACTAAAAATACAAAAATTGGCCAGGCGTGGTGGCGCATGCCTGTAATTCCAGCTACTTGGAAGGCTGAGGCAGGAGAATCGCTTGAACCCAGGAGGCGGAAGTTGCGGTGAGCCGAGATCGCACCATTGAATTCCAGCCTGGGCAACAAGAGTGAGACTCCATCTCAAAAATAAATAAATAAACAATATTATTTATATTTTTCTCTATTGTAAAATTGTTTATAATAAACATGTATTATGTTTTTCAAAACTGAAAAAAAAAAAGAGTTTCTTCCAGTAACGGCTGATCGTTGTAAATAATTTTTAAGTACTTCGAAAGTACTTCTATAATCCTACCCTTCTTTCAACATGGCTGATAACCCCTGTTAATAGTTCATTATATAGTCTTTTAAGATAGGCCATAGCAAGTCATTTTTAGTTTTTAAAACGAAGCATCTCTCTCTTCCCTCCTGGCCCTTGCACAGGCTGCTCCGTGCATGCACGGATTGCCCCTCATCCCCTCCTGCTCTTTTTACTCCCATTCTCTTCATTCACCTCCTATGCAATTTCTATTCCCCTTTCATAATAGTGCTCAGACATTTCTTCCTCTTGTATTTCCTGATTCTCCAGAACCCACCTCAAGCTAGGCTGAATTGTGCAATCTTTCTGTGTCCCCATAATAACTCGTGCAAATGTCTGGCAGTATTTTTCACATTGTATTGTAATCTGTGATTTTCTCATTTTTCTCCATCAACTTGGCATTTCTTGAGGGTGTAGTATGTGTCTTAATTATCTTTGTGTTTTCAGCATCTAGAACAGTGGTAAGCACCCAATATATATTAATTATTGAATGAATTGAAATAATTTATTACATCAGCAAGGTGCCAACAGATACCTTTAAAGATATCCCTATTTTCTTTATTTTTTTTTTCTGAAATGTCTTTTTTCTCCACACAGACTGATTTTCTGTCACCTCACAGCTTCTTGTGGTAGGGACCTCTCCTCAGTATTTGAAACCAACCATTATCTGACAGATTTAGAATTTGTAAAAAATACCCTCGAAGATTCAGGAATGAAGCTTCTGTGTGAAGGATTAAAACATCACAACTGTGTATTACAGACATTGAGGTAATTGGTAGCAGGATAATTTGTTATTTGATATACTCATTTTGGGGGTCAGTTTCTATTTTTGTTGGGGGAGAGCATGCCTATGATAATGAGGTCATTCTTCTGTCTCTAAAGGTTGTACCGGTGCCTTATCTCTTCTGCTTCTTGTGGGGCTCTAGCAGCTGTTCTTAGCACCAGTAAGTGGCTCACTGAGCTGGAATTCAGTGAGACAAAACTGGAAGCTTCAGCTTTGAAATTGCTCTGTGAAGGCTTAAAACATCCAAATTGCAAATTACAGAAGCTCAAGTAAGTTCTGTTAGTTTTCATTCTGCAAGAATATTTGAAAAATATGCAACTCAAGACGGATGTCTTAGGATCAAAACACATTTGAAGGAGTCATGAAGAGGAGGAATAAAGGTGGCAGTTCCCAAAGTTTCTGTGTAATAAGTTTAGGAAGAGAATTTTCATTTTAAGTGGAAACATTATCAGTAACAATAATAATAACTCACAGTTAGCAATTACTGTGTACTAAGCATTGTGCTGAGTATGCACAGATTCTTTTAATCTGCACAACAGCTGTGAAAGATCCAGATATTTTTCATATTTTTGCAGATGAGAAAATGGAGGAGGTCCGATGTCATTAGACTAAAAGAAATATGACAAAGATCCAATTCAAAACCCAGATGTATCTGACTTCAAGTCCACGATAATCACATTAATAAAAAAAGTGTTATGTTAGTCAATGTTCTCCAGAGAAACAGAACTAGTGTGTTTGTGTGTGTGTGTGTGTGTGCGCACGTGTGTGCGTGCGTGTGTGTGTGAGGGGGAGTAATGAGAGAGCCAGAAATAGATTTACTTTTAAAAATTGGCTTACGCAGGTATGGAGACTGGCAAGTCCAGGATCTGAAGGATAGGCCAGCAGGCTAGAGAATTGGAAAAGAGCCAGTTTTGTGGATCAAGCCTGAAGGTTGTCTGGTGGTAGAACTCCCTTTTCTGAGGAAGTCAGTCTTTTTCTATTAAGGCTTTCAACTGACTGGATGAAGCCAAACCATATTATGGAGGATAATCTATTCAAAATGTGCTGATTAAAAATGTTAATCTCATCTAAAAAGTACTTTCACAGAAACAGCTAGAATAATACTCGACAAAATATCTGGGTACCATGGCCTAGCCAAGTTTACATAAAATTAATCATCACAATATATATGTGGGATTTTTCAAAGCAAAAGCTCTTTAGCATTCAAGTGTTCTGAAATCCACATTGAAAACTCATTTTATTCGAAGTACCTCTATTTAAAATTTCTAAATTGGGGAGATATAAATGCATCTCTGTATGAGTTCTCTTCAAGGTTGAGTTTATAGTCTTTAGAAAAAATGGAAAGATTCGGCCAGGCACGGTAGCTCACGCCTGTAATCCCAACACTTTGGGAGGCTGAGTAGGGCAGATCACGAGGTCAGGCGATTGAGACCATCCTGGCTGACATGGTGAAACCCGGTGTCTACTAAAAATACAGAAAGTAGCTGGGTGTGGTGGCTACTGTAGTCTCAGCTACTCAGGAGGCTGAGGCAGGAGAATCGCTTGAACCCAGGAGGTGGAGATTGCCGTGAGCTGAGATCACGCCACTGCACTCCAGCCTGAGTGACAGAGTGAGACTCTGTCTCAAAAAAAAAGAAAAGAAAAAATTGAAAAGTTTAAAGGCTGTAGGGTATATCTAGAAATTCTTGAACATGATAGACAAAAAGTTGATGGAAAATAGTTCAAGGAATCTTACTACTTCATATGGAGAAACAAAGATTAAGAAGACTGGGACCTCAGTAAGAACCACTCTTTGTGACAAAGAAAGATTATGGGCTGGGTCTCTCTAAGGATGGGAAATTAATAATGATATTTAGATAAGAGGAAAAGAAGGACCTTTTTATTGTGTGTGTGATGGGGTCTCACTGGAGTGCAGTGGCGTGATCTCAGCTCACTGCAACCTGGGCCTTCTGGGCTCAATCTATCTTCCCACTTCAGCTTCCTGAGTAGTCGGGACTATAGGCATATGCCACAATGCCCAGCCAGTTTTTGTTTGTTTGTTTGTTTGTTTTGTATTTTTCATAGAGATGGGCTTTTGCCATGTTCCCCAGGATGGCTTCAAACTCACGGGCTCAAGCAGCCCACCCACCTCAGCCTCCTGAAATTCTGGGATTATAGATGTGAACCATGAGAAAGACCTTTTGCCTATAAAATTTATGATTATAGGATTCATCCCCTGGGATTTGAAAAGAGATATGCGATAAAGTGGTAAATTCATACAGGGATTTAAAATGAGATTAAATCATCTTAATATTTCCTCCAAACCCTTTGGAAATTATTTTGAAATTAATTGTTTTGAAATTATTGCCCATGTCCTTGCCATGGGGATATGGGGCTGTGACATGCTCAAGACTGGGCGTCTTGTACCTGTGGGTCTTGATTTTCTGTGCTCATGCAGTGTTGTTAATCGGGAGTGAATAGTACACTAAGTGGTCAGTTCTGTCTCTGTGTATCCTTCCCTTCAGGTTATGTGCTAGCCTTCTCCCAGAAGGCTCAGAAACTGTTTGCAAGTATCTTGCTTCTGTTCTTATTTGCAACCCACACCTCACTGAACTGGACCTGAGTGAAAATCCCTTGGGGGACGTAGGGGTGAAGTATCTTTGTGTGGGTCTCAGACATTCCAACTGCAAAGTGGAGAAACTAGAGTAAGTGTCTTCGAACTTATCTGGTGTCCTCTAATGACTATTGAACTTGTTGCATGCCTGCTATGTGCTTGGTGCTTGCCAGAAGTTATCTCACTTGAATCCCTCCTTACAGTAACCATATAAGGTGGATTTTTAAAATCCTCATTGTACAGATGAAGAAACTGGGGTTCAGGGAGCAAAATGACTGTTCCACAGTCACACTACTAATAAGTCAGGATGTGACTCCAAAATCTGTCTCCAAATCTCATGGTCTTTCTAGTACACCACAGCCGTGTATGTTTACAGGAATGATATTAGTTAAATGTTAACTATATAAAGGATACTTACTATGTACCGAACACTGGGCTAGAAGTGGGTAGAGTTATCAGAAGTTCTGCAAATGACAAAGCTGTCCTTAGGACACAGATATATGTCAAATACTACAAAATCATTTGAAATGCTAAATGAGCCCAGGGGAGAGGAGGAGGTCACTGTGAGCTAGACACCTCAGTGGGAGGTTCTGAGAGGGAAGTAGGGCAGGGGCTGGAACTTAAAGGATGGCGAGGACTTAGCTAAGTGGGCAGATGGGCAGAACATTTCCAGGAAGCCAAAATGATGGCAGAGGCTGATTTTTCTTTTTTTCTTCTCTGGATAGCTTGAGCACATGTCACCTCACAGATGCTAGCTGTGTGGAGCTCTCTTCTTTCTTGCAAGTGAGTCAGACATTAAAAGAGCTGTTTATGTTTGCCAATGTCCTGGGGGACACAGGAGTACAGCATCTCTGCAGAGGTCTGCAGCACACAAAGGGTATAATTGAGAATCTTGTGTAAGTATCTGCTCGTCCTTTTCCTTCTCATGGGCCTTGGCATTTGAGGGTCAGCAGGACACACTGCTGCCAGAGATAACAGCCATCTTGTCACCCTCATCCCTCTAGGCTTTCTGAATGTTCCCTGTCTGCAGCTTGTTGTAAACCCCTTGCCCAAGTCCTGAGCTCCACCCGGAGCCTGACAAGGCTGCTTCTAATTAATAACAAAATTGAAGATATGGGACTAAAATTGCTGTGTGAAGGATTAAAACAGCCTGACTGTCAGTTAAAAGATCTGGCGTAAGTATCATGGACTATAGCCATGGGCAAAGTTTCCTGATGTTTCAGCAACTCCCAAAATTAAATGAGTATTTTTTGGCCTGGTGAATAAATCTCCAAGGAAGCAGTAAAGGAAGAACTGAATAAATTATGGGGAATAAATCATTCTTTCTCCACAGTTTCTCCCTGGCCTTGGCCCAAGGGAATATTTTTGCATGACACTGATTTCTTCTGTTTTTTTTTTTTTTTTTTTTTTTTTTTTTCTATTGGGCAAACACAATTCTTAAAGTGATCCAGTGCAGATGCATGATGCTAGCCTTCTCTACCTTACTTCCTGGTAGGTTGTGGACCTGTCACCTGACTGGGGCATGTTGTCAGGATTTGTGCAATGTACTCTACACCAACAAACACCTGAGAGACCTTGACCTCAGTGACAATGCCTTAGGGGACGAGGGCATGCAGGTTCTGTGTGAAGGGCTGAAATGCTCCTGTTGTAAACTACAGACGTTGTGGTATGTGCACAGGGACTCTGTCTACTGGGTCTCTTTTTTAGGCTGTATATCAAAGGAAGGACCCTGGGAACTTGGGATAATACCGATTACTCTCCTGAATCTTTGATCACTCACAGGTTAGCAGGATGTCATCTCACAGATGCATGCTGTGGAGCCCTCGCCTCTGTCCTCAACAGAAATGAGAACCTAACATTGCTAGACTTAAGTGGAAATGACCTCAAGGATTTTGGAGTGCAGGTGCTATGTGATGCGCTGATTCATCCAATATGTAAACTTCAGACATTCTAGTAAGTCACTGCAGTGAGGAAGTGGGAGGGAAGGGGTCAAGACAGGCATACTGGGTTTGGTCATAGTCCATTGCAGTGAGCAAAGAGAAGAAAAACTGAGGGCAAGCTAAGCCTACTTTACCTTACTAGTAAAGTAAGTGAAATTATCAATAGGCCTGTCCTCTCTGGACATGAGCAGGGAGAGGCAGAGGACAGTCTTCTCTGTTATCAACTTGCTAAAGGAAGTAACATGGTGTAAGAAAAAGAGCATAGGATTTAGGGTTTGCTAGGTTTGGCTTAAATCCTAGGTCTAGCACCTACTAGCTATATGGTCATTCTTACTTAGTGTCAGTATCCTGGTCTATAAAATTGTGACAGTGCTAGTACCTGACTACCTGGGGTTAACATGGTGACTGAATTGAGGCTGCAATTATGAATGTGCCTAGAACAACTCCTTGACACATAGGAGGTACTCTGTAAATGTTACCCTCTTTCTGTTTCCACTTCTAACTGCTAGAGGGTTTGATGTATAGATTTTGAGAGTCTTCCAACACTCAAGGGATGAAGCTATAATGGCACAATTACAAAGGGTGGAGGTCTTGGCCCTCTCTGGTCAGTGTCTGTCTGTCAGCTCAGCAGGCTGGCATGATACACAAAGTAATTCTTAATTAAAATACAACAGTGCTCTGTTGGCAGCTGACCGGTGACCAAATGGCCATTCGTTTCTGGCATTCAGAACTGGAACACATAATGGAAAGTAAAGACCGAGTACAGAAATTCCACATTCCAAAGCCAATTTGATGGATAAATGAGAACAGCATAAAAGCCTGATTACGAGTCTGGCTAAAACAGAAGCTTGTTCTCTACTAGCCAAGTGAAGTCTGTTAGTTTTAAAGGCTCAAGACTGTGGTGAGAGATCCAAGATGGCCGATTAGGAGCAGCTGAGGATTGCAGCTCCCAGTGAAAGCGTGGAGGGTGAGTGGACGCCACATTCCCAGACGGATTTTTTTTACCCACAGACCAGGATATTCCCAGGGGGAGGAGCCCCAAGGGTCGCCAGCGCAGCTGGTTTGGCCGGCGTGGCTATTTTTGCCAGCGCGGCCGGCGCTGCTGTTTTCGCTGGCGCTGCTGTTTTCGCCGCTGCTGTTTGGAGCAGCGCCCCGGCGCAGCGGTTCCCCATACAAAATACGTGGGTCCGGGTGCCATTTTAGCTGGCAATTGGAGCTCCGGGAAGGAAGAGCCGCCCATTCATCTGATTAAAAAAGGGGACTGAAATAGGCAACCAGGCTAGGAGATTTCCCGGGCAAAAAAACGCCAGCACCCGTGGTTTCAGCCGGCGCAGTGGGTCACCGCACTGAAAATCACACAGATCCCGGCGCCTTTTCAACAGGTGGCTGGAACACCTGGGAGACAGTCAACCATTCAACTAAAAAAGACGCTCTGAGGCAGGGAGCCAGGTGATCAGGCTCGGCTGGTCCCACCCCCACACACAAAAAAAACAGCCATCAGAAACGCTCTGGATTGAGAGTTTCACAGCAAGCACAGCTGAAACCGGGACGGTCCAGCTCTGTGGGGGAGGGGCGTCCGCCATTACTGAGGCAGTCTGCCACTACGGAGGTAGTTTGCCATTGCAGAGGCAGTTCTAACTACACCGGTATAAACTGGACTGCAGGGAAGTTCACACGGCAGCTGGGCAGAGCCCACAGCAGCTCAGCAAAGCCTCTGCAGGCAGTGACTAGGCTGCCTCATCGCTGGGTAAGGCAGCCCTGAGAAAAAGGCAGCAGCCCAAGGGAAACTCATAAATAAAACCCTAACTCCCCGGACAGAGCACCTGGGGGAAAAAAAAGGGGTTTATGAGTTCTGCAGCAGACTTAAACGTACCTGCCCAGCAACTCTGAATGAACAACGGAGCTCACAGCTCAGCACTTGAGCTCCTATAAAGAATACTCTTTCACCTCAAGCAGCTCCCTGACCCCCGTATATCCAACGAGTCACCTCATAAAGTAGAGCTCAGACTGACATCTGGTGGGTAATCTTCTGGGACAAAGATAGCAGAAGAAACTGGCAGCAACCCTTACTGTTCTACAGCCGCTGCAGGTGATCCCCAGGCAAGCAGGGCCAGGAGTGGACCTCAGCAGTCCTACAGCAGAGGGGCCAGACTGTTAGAAGGAAAACTAAGAAACAGAAAGAAATAACTTCATCATCCACAAACTGACATCCAGTGAGAGACCCCATCTGAAAATCACCAACCACAAAGACCACATATAGATAAATCCACAAAGATGGGAAGAAACCAGCGCAAAAAGGAGGAAAACACCCGAAACCAGAACACCTCTCCTCCTACAAGGGATCACAACTCCTCACCAGCAAAGGAACAAGGGTGGATGGACAATGAGTGTGATGAAATGACAGAATCAGGCTTCAGAAGGTGGGTAATAAGAAACTTCAATGAGCTAAAAGAACTTGTTCTAACCCAATGCAAAGAAACTAAGAACCAATTTGACGAAATGCTAACAAGAGTAACTAACTTAGAGAGGAATGTAAGTGAATTGATGGAGCTGAAAAACACAACACAAGAACTTTGTGAAGCATATACAAGTTTCAACAGCCGAATCGACCAAGCAGAAGAAAGGATATCAGAGCTTGAAGATCAACTCAATGAAAAAAACCGAGAAGGCAAGAGTAGAGAAAAAAGGGTAAAAAGGAATGAACAAAGTCTCCAAGAAATGTGCGACTATGTGAAAAGACCTAATCTACGTTTGATAGGTGTACCTGAATGTGATGGAGAGAATGAATCCAAGCTGGAAAATACTCTTCAGGATATTATTCAGGAGAACTTCCCCAACCTAGGAAGGCAGGCCAATATTGAAGTTCAGGAAATACAGAGAACACCACAAAGATATTCCTCAAGATGAGCAACCCCAAGGCACATAATCGTCAGATTCACCAGGGTTGAAATGAAGGAGAAAATGCTAAGGGCAGCCAGAGAGAAAGGTCAGGTTACCCACAAATGGAAGCCCATCAGACTCACAGTAGATCTCTCAGCAGAAACTCTACAAGCCAGAAGAGAGTGGGGGCCAATATTCAACATCCTTAAAGAAAAGAACTTTCAACCCAGAATTTCATATCCAGCCAAACTAAGCTTCATAAGTGAAGGAAAAATAAAATCCTTTGTGAACAAGCAAGTACTCAGAGATTTCATCACCACCAGGCCTGCTTTACAAGAGCTCCTG
>PVKV010042240.1:0-10860 GCA_004027835.1 Alouatta palliata
GGGAAGGGAAGGGAAGGGAAGGAAGGGAAGGGAAAGGAGACAGAAGGAAATTCTCCAAAACTTCTATCATAACATGAGCTATTTCTCTCTTTCCTTAGCCTCTCAGTTGAATAACAACTCCTTTCTACACTACTGAGTGCTGCATACCCAGAAGATCTAATTTTATTCGAAGAAAGAATTATTGAGATTTCACACCGGCCATGATATTATTTCGATTTTTCTAAGATACTTTGCATTGTGCAAAACTGACTTTCCTCTCCCCTTTACTTTCTTGTCTCTGTCAATACCAACATCATTTTCTCTGCTCATCAGGCTCAACAATTCTGGGTCATCCTTGACGTGAAGTTCACAGAATTTCAAGACCAGAATGAACACTAGGTTACCACCTATCCTGGAGTTTTCACTCTGGTGATTTTATCTGTCTCACCCTCGACTGGGAAGCTTCCACCACCTATATTCCCATGGAATAGCCAATTTCACTCTCAGGGATATACTTGAGAAAAAAGAGACTATTGCCCATTAGTCCCCATTCTGATCTCTGGAGACAAGAAGCAAATTCATTTCTCCTGCTGTATTATAAACTGGTAAATGTGTTTTGATAACCCATGTCACTTCTTCCCTCAGAAGTATAATATCTTTCCTCACAAGAGACCACAAGGGTGAGTTTCCACTAAGTTTCTCTTCCTTGGACATCTCATGTACCTTCCTCTTTCATCATGTCCAAGGTTGACATATTTGACCTCCAGACTATTTCATGAGTCCATCACTTTCTTTCTTTTATTGGTGATAAAACTCAACTCAGGCCCACATCACACCTTTCTTGAATTCTCCTAGGCTCATGTATCTTCCTCTCCAATCCATTCTATAAGATATTACAAGTTTCCATAAACATAATTCTGAATCTTGTGAAATTGCATATGTGAGCGTGTGTTTCATCACCAAATAGTAAATTACTGAAGAGAAATACTTGGGATAAATGTTTGAAAAAATGATAAAGTCACAGGTAACCACACACATAAAATGATAATAAAACAGGAAGGTCACAAAATCTGTAATAATGGATGATTTAAAATAAGATGAATGACATAGACTTGATAGATTCAAAAATATACTATATCGGGAAACTGATTTGCCATGTAGAGCACAAACACTCATGGCCACAGTCACACCATTGGAAGAAACCATGAAACTTAAGGGTTAAATTTCAGGGAAACAATTGACATATAATCTTTCTTCCATTAACATCAAAGGCTATCTACGGCAAAAATAGTTCAAAGAGATTTAAACAGTCACAGCTGTCATCCTATTGTTACTTCAGCAGCAAATAATGCTTTGATAGTGATTTTCTAACAGAAAGAGGTCTAGCATGCTCTGTAACAAAATAGATAATCAGCCATCACAAACACAGCTAGAATGAGAGTCATTGACACAGCCATAACTTGACCCATCCCCACAGCCAGAGCCAGGGCTATAGCCACAGCCTCCACAGGGATCTCTGGAGTAGTAGCAATTCACGGTGTCAGGAGGTGAGTGTCAATGTAAGGAGTAATTCTGCGTGTCTGAATGGTCCCCACGATTGATCAATCACAGACCTTCACATGCAATCAGGGGTCATGGGAAACACTGAGTCCACCTGGTCAGTCACATACCAATTTGCTTCAAAGGACCTCATTTTACTAGGCACTCCAGCTGTGTTAGGAAGTCGCTCCAAATGAACTGTTACCCAGGGTTTTTCTCTAGTTGATAATGAGCCTGGAACAATACTGGCTTCTTTTCCATCAACCCTATTCTATTAAAAATATCTCACATGTGACTCATGACCCTACATAGGCCAAAATATGTGGTTTGTCCTCTAACCAAATTAAGTGTCCATGAAATTTTGTCTGGGTCTGTGTGTGTGTGCATGTGTATATGTAAATATATATGACAATATTAATCCTGCTTAACAGGGATTTTAATTCCTGTTAAACAAGATTAGTATTATTATTCTTATTTTACAGAAAAAGTGCCAGAATTTTTTTCTAAAAAAAATCAAGTGATATAGCCAGAACCACACAGCTCTGTAATGACAGGAGTATAACCTACTCATCAGACTCCAAATTCCACATTCTTTGAGTTTGACCTAAAAAGAACAGAGTCCAAAAAAATTAGCTTTCATAGAAACATTGAAATGCCAATATTAGCATTCCATAAATTGTGAACATCTATGACTTGTTTTGTGATGCTAACAGATCCTTTCTTACATTTCATTTTGACCTTCATACGTCTGTATAAACCAAATGCAAATTGGCCATTTTTACCTCTGCCTTGTATGAGTTCCAAGTCTCCCTCAATGAACAAAGCATCGTTATCACTTGCTCATCCAGTCATGCTGCCTGGGGTCAGAATTGTCTACTATTCTTCTTCCTGAAAGAAGAGTAAGGTAGGAGACAGAGCTAAGAGAGAATGAATATAGTTTTTTATGTCTTTTCAATTCTGGGTCTAAGCCTGTGTAAATTATATTATCTTTCACCATGATCATACGTAATTAAGCCACAAAATAAAAGCCTTCTTGAAATCTGGACTTCCATCATTATTGTCTGTGCCTTTCTTTCTCTACCAAAAAGAAAAAGAAAAAAACAACCCAGTACATACACAATTCTTTAAAATTCCATGAATCCTTCCACACAGCAAACTCTTCCCTGCCTTCTCCCTAGACAAGTATAGAATGATGATATTTACTTGCACAAATTTAATTAGATATTTCACTATGTAATCACTAAAAAATCAATTCAATTAATCCATCATGGATTGAGAGCTCACCATAGGTAAGGCATAATCAGAGTCAACCACACTGGTATGCAATCCCTGCAGTTTACAGGGCCAGTGCTCAGAAAAGTTTCCTGTGCTTGGAGTTTAATGCTTTGAAGCCCCCAGCTTTAAGTTCTTAATACTTTTATCTTTGAATTCTTGGTTTGTTAATGAAGTCTGTAGGGCTATGGAACATGTGCTGAGGGTGGGTGTCAACTCACATGCGGTCCCACCTCTCATCTCCAACCCACCTCCCCAGAACAGGTCCTTGGTTTTTAGTTCCCTCACCCAGTGACTGCTGCCACCTTCTTTCCCTGAAAGGAGCCTGAGCACAGGCATGGGACAGGTCAAGATGGAACAGCTGTGAGGATCTAGATTCACCCAACAGGTATTCCCATGCCAAGAGCACATGACATTAATAGCAAACAAAAAGCATTATGACATGTGAAGACAGCATATTTTCCATTTGCCCTGGACTCTGCGAATTATGTAGCTGGCCCTGGATAAAGCCTAGCATTGAGTGGATGTAAGTGGCAAAAAATACACATTCTCAGACCTTCAAGTTTCCATTAATATTTCAGGAATTGGTCCTTAACCGCGCACACCCATCCACCACTCACTCCACCCTGTTGCTTCCCTTCACAACCAAGTTTCTTCAACAAGTAGGCTGTGCTCAGAACTTAACCATCCTTTTACTCATTAATTTCTCAATTAATTGCAATTTGTGTTCTATCCCCATCATATAACTAAGGCTGCTCTCAATAAGTCACCAAGGATGTCCTTGCTGCCTGGTTACTAAATCGACCACAGCATTATTTAACCCCTTTGAAGCATTTTACAACATCAACCCCCATCTCCTTATTGAATTTTAACTCCTAACCTCATTATTTTTCCTTGAAAATAGATAATTCCTTACAAATTACAACTGGTCAAAAGTCTGTATTTGCCAGTTACCACTCAACTGGTCTTGCTGCAAAATATTCTCAAATATAGTCCCAAACATATTATTAAATTGGTTTCTATTAAGGTTTGGTTATTTTATTGTAAATATATCTTAATTGGTATTTTGATAACAAAACAAACATGATCAAACACTCAATAAACAAATCCTTGTTAAGTGCTATGCCACATTGCCTGGAGCATTTTGTACAATAATTTATTACCAAAAATAAATGCTCAACAGTATGTCACTTGGTGTGTCATCAAGGCATAACTTGAAGTTCATTAACTGTGGTGGAAACAGGTGTTACCTGTTAAATACTTCTGACCTAGAAACATTATTATGCATAGTGTATAGAAAGGGCACTGTGAGATGATACTAAGTGCATTTTTTTCCTCATGGCAACTCGCCAATGAATACCAGCGATGTTAAGTCAGGAACTTATCGAGTCATTCACTCAAACCAGGAAAAATACCCTCCAACAGAAAAATCTATGTGCGCTTAATCAAGCAAATCTTCAAAACATGTGCGTGCGTGTGTGTGTGTGTGTGTGTGTGTGTGTGTGTTTAAAACACATGGTTACATATAACACCAAATCTCGGTCACCAAATCACAGCCACTTTGTGAATGCAGTAAATGTGTGTGTGTGTGTGTGTGTGTGTGTGTGTGTGTATCTCCTTGTAAAAGTATTGTGAAAGACAGCACAGTTATTTTAATTCCAGTTTTACAGAAAGGATAAAAATAAGACTGAGTAAGAATGAGTTTTTCCTAAGGTCTCCCAGCTCCTAAGTGGCTCCATGGCAGCTTTCAGATCCAGAGCTCACTCTTCTCTGGACCCATGTCTTACAAGATGGTTTCCCAGCCTCTTACTGAAGACTTGACATAAGAAAAAGACAACTAGTTCCCCCAAAAGAATCATTCCATTAAAAAATATTTCCACCTATCAGAGAAATCCCCACATGCTTCAGAGTCTCTCAGTATTCAACAATGAATAGTTCCCCAATGCCCTTAGCATCCCTGTGGCACTGATGTCAGCACTGGGTGCCTCTTAAAGTAATTTTTATGAATCTTGATGCACCATCCTTACCTAATGGTCTTCTCTGTTTCCAGTGTCCAGCTGGTATCGCAGGTTGATTGATGGCTGCAGATGAGCTGATGTGACATCTTCTAGCCAAGTCTTTCAAGTTATCCAAACTCTGTGACTATTTGCAAGAGAAGCCTCGGACTGCCTCTGCTAATCTGACTCTTCCTGTAAAGTCCAGATCGCTGCAAATAAGATGCCATGCTATTGATGGCTTCTCTTTTTTTGGCCCCTCAGGTTATTTCTCCAATCATCCAACAGCCTACCTCCAATTCATCCTTCCACAATGATCTTTTTGTCTCCTGGCACTTTCCACTCCCCAGCATCTCTGAATTTGATGTCTTTTTAAAAATTTTTTTCCCAAAGCACCCTGTGCATAACTATCAGAAATATTATCATATCTGCATCATAACCTGCCAGCAAAGTGCGGGTAAATACACTCACTGGGAAAAAATAAACAAATAAATACTTCCATCTTAGCCAGTTTCAGACTACCAAGACGATGTCACTGTGGAGCTGAGACGAGCTACACACAATTAACCTTCACAGGCCAGCACAAGCTGGCTCTGGCACACTGCTGCAAGGGAAGCATCCTGGTGTGGACTGAAGAACATGGATTCTGGCTGCAACGAATTAGCTCTGTCTCTGCCACTAATTAGCTCTGAAACCTTGGACAATTCATTTAATTTATCTGTGCCTCAGTTTTCTCATCTTAAAATGAATATAATGGTAGTAGCTACCTCTTAGGGTTGTGAAGATAATTTGAGTTAACATCTGTAAATTACTTAGAATAGTACCTAGCCAACAGTAAGTGCTGTTTAAGAAAATTTATTTGTAATATAAATCAGAATGTGTGATCTTGTTATCTCTCCCATACGTAAGAGAGCAAAATTCCTAGAGTCTAGAATTTTATCTTGTGCTGTTAAATCTATAGCATCTAGTAAAGACATTATACAAAATTTTATAAATGTTTGATAAATTACTGTTGATAGTTCAGAATCTAGAATAGAGGTTGGTCCATAAAAGGGGAATTTTTGTCTTTCCTCAAAGCATCAATACACACACACACACACACACACACACACACACACACACATACACAATCTTATCTGCTCCCTACTTTGAAATTCTAATTTATTCGATGCTAGAAGATATCTCTCTACAATGTGGTCAGGTTTCTAAAACTAACTTATAATATCTTATCTCTCTCCATTACAGAATTTTATGGTAAATCATGTTATTTTTTTCTATTCTATATTCAGCATCATTATTCTTCTCAAGCCTCTGTATTTGAAAGCCACTTTTTGTTCATAGAATCCCAGAGGTTACAGTGAAAAGAAACTTCAGAGGGCAGTTAGTTCTGCCCCGCTCCCAGATGCCAGGAATGCATCCACAAAGTATCCATGAATTAGTGACTGAGACCAGGCGTTAGTGTCTTTAGAGACAGGGACATGGAGTCTCACTTGGTTGCCCAGGCTGGAATGCATTGGTGCGATTTCAGATCACTGCAACCTTGGCCTCCCAGGTTCAAGCAATTCTCCCTCAGCCTCCTGAGTGGCTGGGACTACAGGCACGTGCCACCACACTCGGCTATTTTTTTGTATTTTTAGTAGAGACAATGTTTCACCATGTTCACCAGGATGGTCTCGATCTCCTGACCTCAGATCCACCTGCCCCGGCCTCCCAAAGTGCTGGGATTATAGGCATGACCCGCTGTGCCTGGCTAGAAGAATTTCTTATGTTAAGAAGTCTGACCCATTGAATTTTCTATTCATGCATTCTGATTACAGTCTCTTGAATTGTACAAAGGAAATAGAATACAGTTACCTTATAATCTTCAAATATACAATACCACAGGCAATGTTTCCTGCTCCAACTTTTAAAATCATAAACACTATGAAACAGGATTTTTTTTCTAGTAAGGGAAAGCATCCATGCTTCTGTTTTCAAATGCTAATGTTCAGCATATCTGATAATTTAGTGCTGACTTGTTTCCTTGTATTTCCTATATCTTGCCTTTCTATTATTTTTATCTTTATGGACCTAATTATGGTTTGTTTTCTAAGCAGATCACTGTGACTAGCTCACAAAATTGTGGTATATCTTCTCCGAGGTACAGAATATCATTATCACTGCTGTTCCCTTATGACAGTTAGATCATGGTAGGAAATATACAGAAAAAGAAAGATTACCCCAAGAGGTTTTTTTTTTTTTTCTTACAGCAAACGAAATACCGAAGATCAACAAAATCCATACTTAATACAAAGCCTTAAGTTCTCATTCATTTGTGTAAATTTCTTATTAGTAAATCATGAATGGTAAACTTTTATAATTTTTATCCTCAAAAAAAAGCCATCCTGCCATCATTCTTCCAGAAGCCAAGCATTTTTCTGCATTTGCTTATCATATTTCTTCTTTTTCAAGTAGTTTAATAATGTTGCTATTTTTAATTAACTCTTTTGGTTGTTTAACAGAAAACAAGCTCTTAGGAAATACAATGTATACAATGGTACACCATGGTCAACAGAGTTCTAAGATGGCCCCCATGATCCACACCTACTGGTGGCCATGCCTTCCCGTAAATCCCTCACCTTGGGTGTAAGAGGCAAGATGTGGAGCAGCCTTCTAACCAATTGAATACAGTAGAGGAGATGGCATAGCACCCCCATGATAATGTGACTTCACAGGGCAACAGTGAAGAAATTTTCAGTTAATGGTTTTTCAGGTGAGTAAACACCTGACTTAAGAAAAGAAGTTGCTTTTATCTGTTTTATTATTATTCATTTTGAATCTTACATACAAACCAAAGATTCATAGACAAGCCTTAATTTAAAACACACAAATAGCATCCTGGGTATAACTTTGTTACAATCTTCATCTTGTACCTTTTTGTTTGTTTTTATCTAAACCCAAATGCCACCAGTGATAGACCGGATAAAGAAAATGTGGCACATATACACCATGAAATAATATGCAGTCATAAAAAAGAATGAGTTCACGTCCTTTGCAGGGACATGGATGAAACTAGAAAGCATTGTTCTCAGTAAACTGACACAAGAACAGAAAACCAAACACCGCATGTTCTCACTCATAAGTGGGTGTTGAACAATGAGAACACATGGACACAGGGAACATCACACACCAGGGACTGGTGGGGTGGGGGGCTAGGGGAGGAATAGCAGTGGGTGGAGGGATTGCAGAAGGAAGCAATAGGAGAGATATCTAATGTAGATGATGGGGCGATGGATGCCGAAAACCACCACCATGGCACATGTATAACTATGTAACAAACCTGCATGATCTGCACATGTACCCCAGAACTTAAAGTATAATAAATAAATTTTTTGAAAATAAATAAAGTCTATGTATTCCTTGACTTTGTATTCCTTGAGTACGATTTCTTTTCTTGTTCATCTTGACTATCCATAGGCACAACTGTACATCTAGGCTGTCATTAATTATTTGCTCAATTAAATTGAATTGAATTGAATCCGGTTGGTTAAAAGATTTGCAGTAATGTCTATGATACACTAAACGAAAGAAAGATTGAACTCAGAGAGAATCTTTATTAAGCTATTGTACCACACAAAAGGACAGAAATTTCTGACTTAGAGCAATTGAAATGACACTTCAAAGAAAGAGAAGTTAGTTATAAGAAACACCAACAGAATTTGGCAAGACATTGTCTCTGGCAGTGAAGAAAAAGGAGGAAGAGATGATGTTCTATTTTCAGACCTTTGCAATTTGCCAATGATGATGCCATTTTAATACTTATTATCCCTAGGTTTCTTTATAGTTAAGATGACTTCTTCTCTCTACATGTAAATTCTTTGGGATCAAGAAGATTCCCACAAAGTATTGTGAGAAAATGACTCAGTTTACACTACTTGGCAATAGCAGTTATTAAAATGAGTAATAAGAACTGATATTCATCTCCGCTAGGTATTACTCACTCAACAGAAGCTCATAAAAGCAATGATCTAGTTAACAACTTTACACCTATGGCTAATGTTGCAACCACCACAATCCCTTATTATAAACACAGTTTATAATCACCACATCATTTATTTTGTCATCTTAGTATAACACCAAGTGGGGTAATCATGACAATGTACAAATGTGGGCCTGCCTGGCTAAGCAGTCCCATTAAGAGTGACTCTACTAGTTTCATAACAGACAGTTTCTCTCTCAGAAGCTTTCAATTACCAACAAAGTGTAATTGTTTAAATGTCTGTGATAATGTAAATGCCAACAATAACTAGTCATTACTTTTTCTGAATTAAAGGAGAATTCCAAGTAAACTGGTATGGGGCTGTGATGCCATTTTGGGCAGAGCAGAAACCCAAGAAAGGGCATGCCTCTTGTTAGAAAAGCAAGAAATACTTCATTCATACTAACCACCAAGACTGTGTTTGGAACCAACAACTTTTCAAAATGAGGGTGTAATGACAAACCACGTGTGATGTTTTGCTAGTCCGGGTATATTTTGTGCTGATTACACAATTTTACTGGCCTTTTCAAGAGAAGAGACCTACAGCTACATACTGCATATGATTTTGAAAGAAAAGGAAAACCATCTCAAAGAAGGTACAACTGTGCTCCTACAGGTGACAGAAAGCATTGTATATGCACCTGAGAATTAAAATCCATAGAATAGACAGACTTTAAAACAGGCAGCAAAAGATTCATGATGGTGCTATCTAAACTGTTTATGATATTAGTTTGAATGATTCATTCAAACCCAATTTTTCTTTTCTTTTTACAAGACCCAAAATTCAGAAAATACGAAAATAAATTGCAAAGCTACAACTCCATATATTTTGTAGGATATAATTTGATTCTGCCTAGATTTCATCTTCAAAAGAAACAAGTTGATTGCTTTTTTTACTTAAAATTATTTGCAGAAAGCGGAACAAATTAATTTGTAAGACACTCTTGGTTTATATGATTAGTGAGTAAATATCTACCCACCAGAAGTAGTTTTAGAAATAAATTGAAAAGTTAAAAAATAGAATGTCTGAGTAGGAGAAACTAGGAGAGACAGAGATCAATTTAGATTATCGCTTAATTTTTTTCAATTTATCTTGTAAAGAAAGTAGTATAAATATTGTCAAAAATGAAAATGAAATCATTTTGGGATAGTCATATCTCTTTAACAATGAATAAAAAGAATAACCAAACAGCAGACTCAAATTGTTCAAGACTTTATGAAAATATTTAGGAAGCAAATTAAATGATTCTCCATGTCACAGAAAACATAATAAATAATTGCATTAGGAAATCCCCTAGGAATATAATCATATAATGCAATCTTTTTCACTTCTGTTGAATTTTGTGCTAGTATACCCAGTCAATGAGAAATCAACAGGTAATAATACTTTTGATTCCTTCTTATTAGCTTATTATAACAATTGAATAGAAATTTTTAGCAAAATTTATATTAAAAATCAAAGGCAACACAATTTGCATCATGCAATAAAAATTATCTATACATAAGTTTATTTCACAAAAATGCACTGAGTCCATATGTCCATGCTGGACAGTGTCCTGGGCTGGAAATACAGTGGAGAAGAAATTAGGTGCAACCCGGCAAAAGAAACAGTCATTAGAGTGAATCGGCAACCAACAGAATGGGAAAAAAATGTTGCAGTCTATCCATCTGACAAAGGGCTGATATCCAGAATCTACAGAGAACTGAAACAGATTTACAAGAAAAAAACAAACAAGCCCATTCAAAAGTGGGCAAAGGATATGAACAGACACTTTACAAAAGAAGACGTACATGAAGCCAACAAACATATGAAAAAATGCTCATCATCACTGGTCATTAGAGAAGTGCAAATAAAAACTACATCGAGATACCACCTCACGCCAGTTAGAATGGCGATCATTAAAAAATCTGGAGACAACAGATGCTGGAGGGGATGTGGAGAAATAGGAACACTCTTACACTGTTGGTGGGAGTGTAAATTAGTTCAACCATTGTGGAAGACAGTGTGGCGATTCCTCAAGGACCTAGAAATAGAAATTCCATTTGACCCAGCAATCC
>PVKV010042241.1:0-10852 GCA_004027835.1 Alouatta palliata
TGCCCAGGCTACAGTGGGTGGTCAGCTCACTGTACCCTCAAACTCCTGGGCTCAAGTGATCCCCCTACCTCATCCTTCCAAGGAGCTAGGATACAGGCATGCACCACTGCACCTAGCGAATTTAATTTTTTTTGTATAGACAAGTCTTGCTATGTTGAACAGACTGGTCCTGAGCTCCTGGCCTCAAATAATCTTCTTGCCTTGGCCTCCCAAAGTGCTGGAACTACAGGTGTGAGCCACCGTGCCTAACGTACTCTTTCCTTTTAACTCATGTAATTTTAATTCCAGATTCTGTTTGGGTTTTCTTCCATCTACTTTGTGGCCTAAAAATTCTCTCCAGACAATAAGCTGGATCAGTCATAGACGAACCTCGTTTTCTTCTTCTTAGGATCAGTGTCCTACACTGCCTATTGTCTGATGTCTGATAAACAGTGTTTTATATACTTTGTCTGATTTTTTAGTTATTTAAGGTGAGAGAGTAAATCTGGACTTTGTTACTCCATCTTGGCTAGCAGTGAAAATAATGGGATAAGGGGGCAGAGAGAGCTAATAAAAAAAGAAAGTAAGAGAGGGGTGGGAAATATTGTCAAACCTTCCCCTAAACATAAATAAAAAATAGGAAATATTAATAAATATTTTAAATTTAACTTCATCCTCTGAAAGTCTGGAACTTGGCTTATTTTAATATGTAGTAATATTCAGAAAAGGGCAGGACACAGTGGCTCATGCTTGTAATCCCAGCCCTTTCGGAGGTCAAGGTGGGAGGAGCTGGAGCTTGGCTTATTTTAATATGTAGTAATATTCAGAAAAGGGCAGGACACAGTGGCTCATGCTTGTAATCCCAGGACTTTCGGAGGTCAAGGTGGGAGAGTCACTTGAGCCCAGGAGTTCAAGACCAGCTTAGGCCACATGGCAAGACCCTGTCTCTAGCAAAACTTAAAAAATTAGCCAGGCATGGTGGCACACACCTGTAGTTGTAGCTACTCAGGAGGCTGACACAGGAGAATGGTTTGAGACCAGGAGGTTGAGGCTGCAGTGAGTTGTGTTTGTCCTGTGTACTCTAGTGTGGGTGACAGAATGAGGCCCTGTCTCTAAAGAAAAAAGAAATTTCACACTATTAGCCCTAGAGTGGTTTGTGGTGAATTTTGTGTATTGCAGTGTAATAGTAATTGATTATTTGATTTGATTTTGTTCAACTTTTTTTAACTTTAAAAAAGGTATTTACTAATATGTTAATATTTCAGCAAATTTATTGCAATGGGTTTAAAAGGCAGACAGACACTCATAAGGTATCGGGTAACAAAGGGTTGTATATAGTTATAAACTATTACATAGACCTGCAGGGTTTATTGAATAACTTATAAACCACAAAAGATACTAAATTTATAGTATTTCTGAATGTCAAACTTTTAAACTGTTTCATTCTGTCCTAGTAAGTTCTTAACTTTTTTTTGGAACGTGTTCTCAAACCTCAAAGTTGAATTAACAGCATGAAAAGCCCTGTTAGTGAAAATATACAACTAAAGGTGATCTAGAAATACTGAATTAAACTTGAGACCTTTGGAGATCACTCACTTTACTTGAACCAAACACTGCAAACTCAGGAAAATTTGCATATCTTATCCTCATATGCAATTGAAGCTAATAATGGTACCTACTTCAGGATTGTAAAGATCATGAAAATGGGGTTCTCAAGCCTGGAGAGATTTTGTCCCCCAGGAGATATAATTTAATACTGTCTAGAGACATTGGTCGTCAGAGCTCAGAGTGGTGGTAAGGGTGGAAGATTGTTGTGGGTAGAAGCAGAAATGTTGCCAGATAACCTGCAATGCACAGGATAATTCCTCACAGCAAAGAATTATCTGGCCCTAAGTGTCAACAGTGCCTGACAAACCCTGATATAAAGTGCCTATCTTGATATAGGGCCAGGATACTAGATGACTTAGTTTCTGCCATCAGTAGGGGCTCCTGTTAGTAGAAAAATGAAGCTTTCCACTTGAAGGTTTTTTTTTTTTTTTTTTTTTTTCCAATTCCTAATCCAGCCTAGGAATTGAAATATTTTTTTTTAAGAGAAAGGATAAAAATGTTAAGAAATTAATCTTTTTTTTTTAAGAAAAAGAATAAAAATGCTTCATAATGGAATAACTTGAATATTCCCCCCTTTTATTTATGTATAAAAAGTGAAATGAGAGGGGAAAAGCAGTAAAAGTCATGGAGAAACAAACTTACATTTGTTTATAGATGTCAGTTTTAATAAAATGTTTATGTAGTAGAGAAATTTCCAATGTTCAAATTAACTTCAATTCTGAAAACTCATCTATGTTTGAAAATACACTCTTACAGGGCAAACTCATAAACATATCATTCTTATGTTATCTTTTATCTTAATCATTTTTTATATGGTAGCATTTTTATTTTTTCCTTTGGAATCTTTGCAGACATGGTAAACATTTCTTAATTTTTGTGTGTGTGTGTTACTTTTTCTATAGGTTTTACCTCATTTTGAAAGTCTTGGGAAACAGGAAAAAATTCTTAACAAAATGTCAACTTTTCAGAATCATTGTCCACATTTGGATTCAGTTGGTGAAATAACAAAAGAAGATTTGATACAAAAATCTCATGTAAGAAACAGGTTTTTTTTCTTCCTTTCTCTCGAATATGTAATTTTTCATAAATTGCTATAATACTCTATGTTTATGAGCCCTATTTAAAAAATATGTATAAATCATTAGTGAATTGTATGTGTTCGTGTCAATATATCCAGTGTTGTCTTATTTCTTTTTATAGGGTACTTGTCAGGACTGTAAAGTCAGAGGACCAAATCTTTGGGCATGCCTGGAGGTGTGTATATGTTTTTTACTGAAAAGATTACTATAATAATCATACATTTAGATCTGAATAATGATAACCAGGAAATTTTTGGCACTTCTAAGTGATTTTTATAAATTAAACTTAAGGTCATTATTGAGAACAAAATATTAAACTTTGGAAAGATCTTAATTTATAGTGCTTTTGCAGTTTTTAGTAAATCACTCAGATATTTTATGCTTGCCTTTTATTAGAAATCACATAGCTTTTAGCTTAAAAATATATCTTCTGTTTTTATTTTGTGCCTGGAAACATTTGGTTAAATTTACTGACTGGAAACTCATTTACTCATTGAATTTAAAACATGTAATCCAAACTTAATTGTAAACATTATTTTAATGCTGTTATAAATGTACATGTATATTGTAAAGTACCTTATTTTTCTTCCTATATAATTATTTATAGAATAGATGTTCATACGTTGGTTGTGGTGAATCACAAGTAGATCACAGCACCATACATTCTCAGGTATGTATATAAAAAATTTAATGGAAGACTTTTTAAAAAAGTGCCTGAAGGAAAGGGAAAGCCAGTATAACATTATTAATTCAAGTTGTAATTCAAATTTGTGCTCTAAGTTAAAACTTCACTTACATTTTCTGTGAAAGGTGGGGAAGGGAATTGCTAAGAGGATGAACTTTAGAATGAGGTTGTGATTAAGAAAGCACTGATTTAAAAAGTGTACATCTGGCCGGGTGTGGGTGGCTCACACCTGTAATCCCAGCACTTTGGGTGGCTGAGGTGGGTGGATTACCTGAGTTCAGGAGTTCAAGACCAGCGTGGCCAACATGGGTAAAACCCCATCTCTACTAAAACTACAAAAAAAACATATCTGGGCGTGGTGATGGGCACCTGTAGTCCCAGCTACTTGGGAGGCTGAGGCAGGAGAATCGATTGAACCTGGGAGGCGGAGGTTGCAGTGAACTGAGATCGTACCGTTGCTCCAGCCTGGGCAACAAGAGCGAAACTCTGTCTCAAAAAAAAAAAAAAAGTATACATCCAGATGTATTGAGGTGATATCTGGTGTATTAGGAGGTTCAACCTTGAGAGTGGGTACTTAAGTTTATGACATGGCCTGGCTAACACCTTTAAATTTCAGCTCAGGTAATATTGCCTTTTTCTGCACATCATCCTAACTGGAGTCAACTTTCTACTTTGCTCTGGTTGTTTGGTACTTCCCATGTGACTCTGGCATGCCTCTTCTACAGTGTTAGGTAGAGCTCCCATTCTAAACAGAAAGTTTCTTGAATGACTGTGTTTTAAGATGCACATTGATACCTCCACAGCATCAACTGTTCTCAACCAGGATTCCTCTAGAGAATTAATTCAGCCAGAATACCCAAGCTCTGAGGCATCATTGTGTGTCATTTACTTATTTTCTGTGCATCTAGAATGGTACTTGCTGTGTACCACCCTTGGGAGAGTTAAGAAATTAGTCACTCAAATCATTTTCTGTAGGGCTTAATTCTCCAGCAGAACTCTGGTTGAGAAAGTCTAGACTTTTATCTTTCCAAGATTATATGTTTTGTATTGCTAGAGCTGTTTTATGCTTTGGACTCATGTCATTTGTGTTCTTTTGCCATTTTTATTTCTTAGAGTAGTTACTTGGTATTGTTAATTATTTTCTTGTGTTATACTTATTTGCAAACTGCAAAGCAGGGTCTTAAATTCTTGCATTTCTTTTTGTATAATGAATAGTAAGGGGAAAATGACAGAGTAACTTTTAGAGTAGGCTTAGATATTGTTACTATTCATTATACCTTAGAAGTTTATCTAAATAATTTTTTTTGATGTTCTAAATTAGCTTTTGAGTATATTGTTATTCATCACAGGCCAGCAGTTTATCTTCTGTTGTCTTTTGAAGTGTTTTCAAGTATATGTAATTTTGGTTCCTCTTCTCCCTCTGCTGTGAAATTATATAGGAGACAAAGCATTATCTAACTGTGAACCTTACCACTCTTCGAGTATGGTGTTATGCTTGCAGCAAAGAAGTATTTTTGGATAGGAAATTAGGAACTCAGCCTTCATTGCCTCATGTAAGACAACCTCACCAAGTACAAGAAAACAATGTCCAGGTAATAATCTAGATCCATTTAGGTTAAGCTGTAAAACTTTCAGGTAATAATTTCAGAATTTGTCACGTAGCTGAAATTTTAAAAAGGAATCCTGCCTAACCTGTACTTAAAAAATTTCTGGGCTGGGCGTGGTGGCTCACCCCTGTAATTCAAGCACTTTGGAGGCCAAGGCAGGCAGATCACCTGTCAGGAGTTCAAGACCAGCCTGACCAACATGGTGAAACCCTGTCTTAAAAAAAAAAAAATTTCTGTAATGTGCCTTTTTTCTCTCAAAGTGCTCATGCTCCCTTTTCTTGTGTTGCATAGAATGATAGATTAGGGTGAGATTGAAGCCCACCTGTCTGAAGATGGAAAAGCAGCTAATGAAATTTTGAAGTTTTTTTTTTAAAAAAGCGACTCAAGTAGTCTTTATCTTTTTCTGGTAAATCTGATTCCAAGAGAGGTGGTAGGCTTTCTTCAATAGGGGATGGCAGTTACTCATTCATCTGTCTTCCCCATTCTCTCCCCACCTCCATCCCCTTTGTATTACGCAAACATTTTACTTATTATTGGAAACAAGATAGAATATAATAAAACTTAGCATCCGGTCTTTGGTAAAGATTTTGTTTCCTTTGGATCAAGAGACTTATAAAACGTATAGGTTTGCTTACAGAACTGATCACTCAATTTTCAGAATTCTCAAGTCATAAAAATAGGAAAAAGGAAATGAACTTAGAGTGGTTGGCTTCTAACTTACTCTGATCATCGTTTGATCAGAATTTGATCAGATTTGATTAACAACAAGTTTTTTTCCTCATGTGTATTACAGAAATCACATAGTTCTATATTTGTTCATTGATACCAACTCTCAAGTTTTTCTATTGTTATGTTTATCACATTCTTATGGTAGACGTTTGTGATAATAAATTTGCTTTCCTTACCCATGATATAACTTAAGGTGGCTAGATTTTAGTCAAAGAATAATTTATTGCATTTTCAATTTCTAAGTTAAATGGCTCTAGTTAATCATAACCATTACTGTTTCTCCCACTGATACATATTTATCATTCACAAGCATGTTAAGTCTTTTTCAAAAGTCCAGGTAGTATGAAAATAGCAGTTTTGTTGAATCCTCTTACATTATTAACAGAAGTGTTCCACTGAAGATATCTGAATGGTAATAAGTAGAAAAAATTTAAAAAAGGAAAAAGATGTGATGTTATGATTAAAATTTAATCACACAACGAACTAATAATCTATAAGGGCAAAATTATCAGTATCACTTACTGGAGAAGCAAAATAAGCTATCTCTTTCCATTTCTGCCAGAAAAGACCAACATTACAAACTTTACTGAATGGTGAATCTGATAGAATAAATATACTGATACTTTCCTGATGGCGTGTTAGTAATTTTCTGGTGACTTATAAATATGATAACACATAAAAGACATGAACTTAATTTCATGCAGCTTCCTTATTCCATTGTTGAGGAAATTACTCAGAAGAAAAAAGTGGTTCAGATAGATTTCTTTAGTAGTCCAAAACTTATATGCTGTTTGAATCCAGTTTACCACAAGATTATTTGCAAAACAGTAAAATATTTGAAGCCATACAAATATTAATAAGATTTTTCAAATAGACATTTTTTCTAGATAGTAAAATTTCAAGTGATTTCTTTTAAGCCTCTGTACTTCTGTGTATTTAAATATTTTGTGGTGAGCATGTATCTTTTTAAAAGCAATTATTTTATAAACACAGAGTGGGAATATGAGGCCTACTCAAATGTCCAGTATCTATAGGTGTCAGGAAAGTAGAGTGGTTGGGAATTAGTGCATATGCCTGTGTTGTACAGGTAAAGTAAGGCTGTAATAACTTGGAGAACCAGAGTACGTGCTAAATTCATGCTGCTATTCAGTTTCCTTTTCTGTTTGATTGTTGCCGAATGTTGGCTCTTTGTAGTTCAGTCTTCTGATATTACAAGAGAGCTTTCAAATTTTGGTTTTGATTTGCTGTCTCCAATAAACTTTAGCTCAAAGTTTTTTTTTTTTTTTAAGTGTTGGCCAGCATTTGGCTAACAGGTTATCAGTTGCAACCTGTGAGTGAAGCCAATTCTTGGAAATTAATATTAGAATATTTTATTATTATTTAAAGTAAGTGCTTGAACTATTTAATATGCATAAAAGTGTGGAAAGTAAATGTAGTAATAAGTATGAGGAGAGATTGTAGAAGTCTACAGATAGCGTGTTATGATGAAAAACTTTTGCCTTTTTCTCTATAGAAAATTGGATTTGAGAAGACAGTGTAGGATAGTATCCTTCAGAGGTCTTTTTAGCTGTGGTTTAATGTCACATAATTGCAGTTATTGTGGAGTTTTAATTCAGAAAATTCAGTTATAAAATGCCTTTTTTTACTCAAATATGTATGTTAATAAAGCTGGACTGACATGCTGTTACCTAGGATAGATCCTTATTTCCTTCAAAATATAAATATAAGTGTTACTTTAATTGCTAATACCACAAATTCGTATGGTTCCACTATTAAAATAATATCTCAATAATTTTTATGGTATAGATGTTATATGTTAAAATTAAAACTTTTTTTAAATTTAAGGATTTGTTCAAATGTGCTGTCTTTTTTTATCAAGGATTTTAAAATACCGAGTAATACAACATTAAAAACTCCTCTTGTTGCTGTATTTGATGATCTGGATATAGAAGTGGATGAAGAAGATGAACTTAGGGCAAGAGGTAAAATAATGATCCCGTGTAACACTTCTTTGGATGGCACTGCCCATTTCTTTAGAAAACTGTATAATGTAAAAGTTTCAACATCTGGAGGTAAAAGGGGCTTGATAATTACAAAAAAAGGACTCTGAAATTTAGCCTAGTAAAATTTTATTTGCAAAAAAAACTTTTGGTTTCTCTGGTATCAGTTTACGAAAACTGCTCTCCTACTTACTCTGTTGCAGTTAAGCCTTATGGCCTTTTATGCTTAACTTGCCTTTTGAGATCTGTTTGAACAGTGTTTCTCAACTCATTTCTCTATTGTCAGTGATGGGGAGGTATTAAGTATTAAGGTATTCCCGTAGCAGAATTTCCAGGAGAAAACATTGGAAAAAGAATCAGGTGATATACTTCTTCCCCTAAGTTGAGAACCAGTCTATTCGGATTTTCCATGTTTTAGGCCCACTGTTCTTAGTATAAACTTAACATTGTCTGTTTTATAATTGATATTAGTGGTATATTGAATGTATATTTAGATAATTATCTGGAAATTAGCACTTTGATCTAAGTTTAATATGACTAGAGATAATTTATAAATATTTTATGTATTTCCCAGTTTTAACCCATTAATTTAGTCCACACTATTAATTTTACTGGATACTTATCAATAAGTGGTAATTCAGTCTAGTTTTAGAGATTCTTAGAAGTCTAAATTTTCTTCATTTTGCTCCAAATCCCAATAGCATTTATACTTTTTTTGTAGTATTATTTCATCTTTTAATAATGAAAGTAAAGTGATGAAAGTGAACTTGAATATATATGGAAGAGATAATAGTCATTCCCTCATTTTGGTATTAGCTTGAACCATATGAAATTGCCATATTTGTAGATTGTCAGCAGTTTTCTATGTTTCAACCTAATAAATACTGCTTTTTTTTTTTTTTTTTTGAGATGGTGTCTCGCACTGTTGCCTGGGCTAGAGTGCAGTGGCGCCATCTCAGCTCACTGCAACCTCTGCCTCCCGGTTTCACACAATTCTCCTGCCTCAGCCTCCCAAGCAGCTGGGGTTACAGGCACATACCACCACACCTAGCTAATTTTTTGTATTTTTAGTTGATATGGGGTTTCACCATGTTGGCCAGACTGGTCTCAAACTCTTGACCTTGTGATCCACCTGCCTTGGCCTTCCAAAGTGCTGGGATTACAGGCGTGATCCACCACGCCTGGCCATAAATACTACTTTCAATGCAATACATTGAAATGGGAAGGAAAAACAAAATACAAAAAAAAAAAAAAAAAAAAAAAAAAAAAAAAAAAAAAAAAAAAAAAAAAAAAAAAAAAAAAAAAAAAAAAAAAAAAGAAAGAAATGGGAAGGAAAAGGATGTTTATTTATCATGTATCATGACGTTAGTTTTCTTGCATTGTCATTAAACTATTTTCTCAAAATAATTAAACTTTAGTTAAAAAATAATAAGAAATGTAAAAGTCTCAATGAATGCTTTTTAAAAACATCTAGTCTTACTTAAATATTAATAGAAAAGCTATTCTTCCTGTGGAAATTTCAGAGATTGAAGTGTCTAATCCTTGAATTTATGTAAAACAAAATTTTGGTGATTGTGAGGCTTCCAAAAATGTGACCTCTCTGAATTGTTCAAGTTGCTATTTTGTATTTCTATGGACCTTAATATAGTTTGGGAAACACAGTAATGACCCCCAAAATTGAGTCATTTTGCATTATTGAATGATGACTTCATGTATATTTTTTTCTTGATAGGTCTTACAGGTTTGAAAAATATTGGAAATACTTGTTACATGAATGCAGCTTTGCAGGCTCTTTCTAATTGGTAAGTAGAGAAATTAATTTTGTTTTGTTGTATGATTTTTTAAAATTAGTTTTTGAGCAGAAAACCATTCAACTATAGTAGCTGACTAACTTTCAAGGTAGAGTAGGCAAGAATCTGGTTTGGGACATAACCCATTGTTGTCCCAGTGGTGTTACTCTATGTATGCCTGTAGTTTCTTGAGGCTGCTGGTTCTTGTGTAAACCCTGGGTAGTTGTGTGTCTTTGAGCAAATTAATTGTTTCTTACATCTAGAAAATGAAGAGCTTGAACTAATTATTCTAATCACTTTAGTTCAGAGATCTTATGAAAAATTTTATGTTTTTCTGTAGGGGGAAAGCCTTTAGTAAAGCAGTCAAATGTTTTTTCTTAATCATAGGCTTAAAAATGTCAGGTGGTGTTACCCTTAGGTTTGGATGCATTGAGTCAGGTGGTATTACCCTTTAAATTTAGATGTATTGAGTCTGGACCAAAATTCAGAAATCACTGACTTTGACATTACCCTTTTCCCTGGATTGAATTATAGAGCAGTGATTGGAGATTGAACATATGTCTGCAGGTTGAGTATTCCTCATGTGAAATGCTGGGAATCAGAAGTGTTTCAGATTTTTTTGGATTTTGGAGTATTTATTTGCATTATACTTACTGGTTGAGCATCCCTTATCCAAAAATCCAATATTTGAAATGTTCCAGTGAGCATTGGAGTTTTGTATTTTGGAGCATTTTGAATTTTGTATTTTGGATTAGGGATATTAAACTTTTACCTCTTCCCAAAATAATCTAATTTTTATTTAGATATAACCCTCTATAAATATTTTGCCTTCAGTTGTCTTATGTTTCATAACCTTGTGATATGAAGATAATCCAGTTTTTATTAAGTGGTCAGAGAACACATCTTTGAAGAAGAGACTTTCTTTTTTTTTTTAATAAGGTTGGATCTCACTCTGTTGCCCAGGCTGGAGTGCAGTGGCATGATTTTGGCTTACTGCAACTCTGCAGGGTTTATATGATCCTCTCACTTCAGCCTCCCAAGTAGCTGAGACTACAGGCTCATGCCACCAAACCCAGCTATTTAAAAAAATTTTTGTAGGCCGGGCGCAGTGGCTCACGACTGTAATCCCAGCACTTTGGGAGGCCAAGGCGGGTGGATCACGAGGTCAAGAGATCGAGACCATCCTGGTCAACATGGTGAAACCTTGTCTCTACTAAAAATACAAAAAATTAGCTGGGCATGGTGGCACGTGCCTGTAGTCCCAGCTACTCAGGAGGCTGAGGCAGGAGAATTGCTTGAACCCAGGAGGCGGAGGTTGCGGTGAGCCGAGATCGCGCCATTGCACTCCAGCCTGGGTAACAAGAGCGAAACTCCG
>PVKV010042242.1:0-10857 GCA_004027835.1 Alouatta palliata
TTTCACACAGCTATGCAAGTTGTGAGGCCAAGGACATGACTGCAAACAAGATTTAATTTAAATGAATAGCCAGGCGTAGTGGCTCATGCCTGTAATCCCAGCACTTTGGGAGGCCTAAAGGGTGAATTATCTGAGGTCAGGGGTTCCAGACCAGTCTGGCCAATATAGTAAAACCCCATCTCTACTAAAAATACAAAAAATTAGCTGGGTGTGGTGGCACATGTCTCTAATCCTAGCTGCTTGGAAAGCTGAGGCAGGAGAATCGCTTTAACCCAGGAGGCAGAGGTTGCAGTGAGCTGAGATAGCGCCATTGCACTCCAGCCTGGGCAACAGAGCAAGACTCCATCTCCCACCCCTCCCCCTCAACAAAAAAAAACTGATTACATAAATAAGCTTTCTTCCCCATGAAAATACTACTTATTTCACACTTAGTCTAATACACACAAAATCCCCACCCTATCTGGCACAGATACACTTAATAGGCAATATAAACTACAATTTCCATTTTATTTTTCTCCAGAGAATAGTTGTCTTCAATCTTTTACTCAGCTCCTTACATGGGTTTTGGTGGGGGTCGTGGGGCAGCACCCGCAGGTCTAAATCGGGGTGGGGGCGTTCGGTCCTTGCGGGCTTCACGAGATCGATTCCTGACTACTTTTGCTGTGAATTGCACAACTCACACAGTAATGTAGCTTCACATAGAGCTTCAGAAATATCCCTGACTGCTGCGGCCTCCACTATGTTTCGAATGACGAATTTCTTAATGGCCTTGTCCTTGGGCACGCATTGGGCGCAGTTCGTGCAGCGAATAGGCTGAACATGGCCGCGGCCCTTTTTGGCACGACCGTTGTTCCTTCTTTTCTTTGTCACCTTGGAAGGTCGCTGCGAAGAAAGAAGCGACTTAGGTATATTTTATCTTGCTCTCTCCACTGGAAACAGGGTCTTGCTTGGTCTCAAAATCCTGGGCTCAAGTGATCATCCCACGTCAGCCTCCTGAATAGCTGGGATTACAGGCACGTGCCACAGCACCTGACTTCATAAAGCTTTCTTCGTCAGGTTTTTTGAACTTAAAAAAATCCTGAATGGTTGAATTTCCCCAGATACTTTTTATTTGTATCTATATAAATTTTCTTATTTTTCTTCTGTAATCTAAGTTTCTTATTATCCTAATAGATTTTCTAATATTGAACCGATTGTGCATTCCTGGGATTAAACCAACTTGGGCATGATGGAGTATCATTATTATATATTGCTGGATTTGGTTTACTAATAAATAATACGGTTTTTCTGGTTTGGTATGAAAATTATACTATCCTTACAGAATGCATTAGAAGGTGTTTCTTTTCCTATTCTTCTGTTTTAATTTCTGTAAAATTAGAATGATTCCTTAAAAGTTTGGTAGAACTTGCCTGTACAAGTCTGGAGCCGGGTGGTTTTTTGGTTTTCATATGTGTTTGGTTTTTTGTTGAGAACATGTTAAGCTGATTCAAAATTCTTTTAAAAATGGTTATATGACTATATATACCTTGGAAATACCTTCTCAAATCTCCTTCAAGAGTTGAGTACGTGTCTTAATTTCATCATAATTGTTCTTTTCAGATTCTTCTCCCTTCTTATTCTTTATTTTTATTGAAGTATTATATACATACGGGTGTTCCTACTTTGAATTTCTTCTTGGTAATTATACTTTTCTTGGCATTTATTCATCTCACTTATTTCTACACTTACTGGAGTATTGTGTTTTCTTATCTCTTTTAATCTTATTTTGAAATAATCCATTTAAACGTATGTAAGATATAAGTACTGTTTATGGCCAGGCAGGGTGGCTCATGCCTATAATCCCAGCACTTTGGAAGGCCAAGGCAGGCAGATCACTTGAGGTCAGGAGTTTAAGACTACCCTGGCCAATATGGTGAAATCCTGTCTCTACGAAAAATACTAAAATTAGCTGGGCATGGTGGTGTACGCCTGTAATCCCAGCTACTCCAGAAGCTAAGGCATGAGAATCACTTGAACCCAGGAGGCAGAGGCTGCAGTGAGCTGAGATCATGCCACTGCACTCTAGCCTGGGCGACAGAGTGAGACTGTGTCTCCAAAAAAAAAAAAAAGTGCTGTTTACAGAATAAGTTAAATATGTGTAATCACTATGCAAATTGCAAAATAGAGCATTGCTAGTACCTTAGAAATGCCTTCTCAAATCTCCTTCAAGAGTTAAGTATGTGTCTTAATTTTGTAATAACTGTTTTCAGACTCTTCTCTTCTTCTTTTATTGAAGTATAATATGCATAAAGAAAAGTGGCCAGGTATGGTGGCTCACACCTGTAATTCCAACACTTTAGGAGACTGAGGTGGGAGGATCACTTGAGCCTAGGAGTTCAAGACCAGCCTGGGCTGATTATAGACGTGAGCCACCTTGTCCTGCTGGGTATATACTTAGTAGCAGAATGGCAGTGTCACGGTCTGTGCATAGGTTCCACTTTAGTGGATGTTGCCGAACAGTTTTCCAAAGTGTAAAATATTTCCATTAGCAGTGTGTCAGAGTTCAGACCAGTGTATATTCTCAGCGACAGTTGGTATCATTTTTAGCTTCTGTAGTGGACATGAAGTGGGATGTATTATCAATTTTGTTTGCATTTCTTTGATGATTTTAGCTCTTTTTAAGTGGTTAACTGTTTTTTTGTATGTTTATGAGACATTTGGCTATCTTGTGAGGTATAAAAATTATTTTGCAAAATTTTCTGTTAAGATTTTTGTTTCATTAAATTATAGGAGTTCTTTGTAGGTTTTGACAAGTCTTTGTTTAGATTCATGTGCTGCAGATATTTTTTCCATTGCGAGAGTTAACTTTTCTCCCCACCGCCTACCCTGCACCTGACAGAGTCTTGCTGTGTTGCCCAGGCTGGAGTGTAGTGTCAGGATCTCAGCTCACTGCAACCTCTGCTTCCTGGGTTCAAGCAGTCTTCCTGCCTCAGCCTCCCGAGTAGCTGGGATTACAGGTGTGAGCCACCATACTTGGCTATTTGTGTGTGTGTGTGTGTGTGTGTGTGTATGTGTGTGTGTATTTTTAGTAGAGATAGGGTCTCACCATGTTGGCCAGGCTGGTCTCTCGAACTCCTGACGTTGTGATCCGTCCACTTTGGCCTCCCAAGGTGCTGGGATTACAGGTGTGGGCCACTGCGCCCGGCCAAGTTATTTTAATATATATATATATTTTTTGAGACGATCTCACTTTGTCACCCAGGCTTGAATGCAGTGGCATTATCTCAGCTCATTGCAGTCCCACCTCCCAGGTTCAAGTGATTCTCCTGCTTCAGCCTCCCAGGTAGCTGGGATTACAGGTGTACACCACCAGGCCGTGCTAATTTTTCTTTTTGGTAGAGCTGGGCATGATTTTTTTCTTTTCTTTCCTTTTTTTTGCTAATTTTTGTATTTTTAGTAGAGACAAGTTTCACCATGTTGGCCAGGCAGGTCTGGAACTCCTGACCTCAGGTGATCCCACCTGGCTTGGCCTCCCAAAGTGCTGGGATTGCAGGCATGAGCCACTGCGCCCAGCCCTTTTTCATAATCTTAATGGAATCTTTGATTCTGTTTTATAGATGTTATTTTGTCATCTAATTCCTGAGCATATTAATTATAGCTGTTATTTTATTTTTTGAGATAGAGTCTCACTCTTTGCAACCTCCACCTCCCGGGTTCAAACGATTGTCATGCCTGAGCCACTTTAGTAGTTGGGATTACAGGCAAGCGCCACCATGCCCGGTTAATTTTTTTATTTTTAGTAGAGATGGGGTTTTGCCATGTTGACCAGGCTGTTCTCAAACTACTGGTCTCAAGTGATCCACCTGCCTCGGCTGTCCAGAGTGCTGGGATTACAGGTGCGAGCCACCGTGCCTGACAATCACAATGATTTCATTTTATTTTATTTGTTTATTTTTTTCTGAGACAAGAGTCTCACTCCGTCACCAGGCACCAGGCTGGAGTGCAGTGGCACAGTCTCAGCTCACTGCAACCTCCGCCTCCCAGGTTCAAGCAATTCTCCTGCCTCAGCCTCCCAAGTAGCTGGGACTACAGGTGCACGCCACCACACCCAGTTAATTTTTGTATTTTTAGTAGAGATGGGGTTTCACCATGTTGGTGAGGATGGTCTCGATCTCGACCTTTTGATCCGCCCGCCTCGGCCTCCCAGAGTGCTGGGATTACAGGCATGAGCCACCGTACCCGGCCCACAACTATTTTATTTTTATTTATTTGTTTATTTTTTGAGAGAGTGTCTTGCTGTGTCTCCCAGGCTGGAATGCAGTGGTGCAATCTTGGCTCGCTACAGCCTCCACTTCCTGGGTTCAAGCAGTTCTCCTGCCTCAGCTTCCCGAGTAGCTGGGACTGCAGGCACATACCACCACACCTGGCTAATTTGGTATTTTTAGTAGAGACAGGATTTTTTAAATAGAGACAGACCAGGCAGGTCTCAAACTCCTGACCTTGAGTGATCCACTTGTCTTGGCCTCCCAAAGTGCTGAGATTACAGGTGTGAGCCACTGTGCCTGGCTATACAGCTTTCTTTTTTTTTTTTTTTTGAGATGGAGTCTCATTCTTGTTGCCTAAGCTGGAGTGCAGTGGCACAATCTCAGCTCACTGCAACCTCTGCCTCCTGGGTTCAAGCGATTCTCCTGCCCCCCAGCCTCTGGAGTAGCTGGGATCATAGGTGTCTGCCACCACGCTCGGCGAATTTTTGTATTTGTGATAGAGAAGGGGTTTCGTCATGTTGGCCAGACTGTTCTGGAACTCCTGACCTCAGGTGATCCATCCACCTCAGCCTCCCAAAGTGCTGGGAATATAGGCAAGAGCCACCGCACCTGGCCCAATTACAGCTATTTTAAAGACCATCTTCATCCAAAGCTACTTTGCTTGCAAAAAGAAAAATAAAAAAATAAAGACCATCTTCAGTAACTAGTAACTGGTCACTGTGGATTTGTTTCTGTTGTCTCTTTTTTCTTGTTTCTCTTCCCTTGTATGCTTCGTAATATTCAAGTAAATGCTGGATACTGTGTATGAAAACTGTAGATGTCCTAGCTGACATTTCTCTCCAGAGAGAGTTGGCCATACTCACTGATAGGCAGATACGGTGGTGACAGATAACCGTAATTCAGTTAGAGAATGAGCTGATTTGAGGCTTGGATGCAGTTTTTATATGGCTTCGTATCCCTCTGATTTTTCTTCCCCTTCACTTCTAGAAGTGTAGCTGTCCGTGGATTCTGAGAACCTGAGGTGTTTATGTTTACTAAGGCTCTTAAACCCCTGATTGATCTTCAGTTACTATTTTTGTGTCCTTAGCACCGTGAGACTGCAAGAAATTATCTTCCTCTTTTCAGTAGCTTTTTGCTTAAAGCCTTGCCTACAGTTTTTGGGTGTGCTGAATCTGGCAGGGTCTTTCTTAACTTCTAGGTTTCTAAATTACTGAAAACAAGTTGAGGGCATTTTATTCTATTATTCTTACACTAATCTTCCTGGCTAGACTTACATTCTTTTAGTGATTGTATCCCCTGTAACCTAGAATTTTGCAACTGACTTGCAGACTGTCTTCATGTAGTTCATTGGTTCTCAAACATGGTGATACCATAGAAACTGGAACATTAGAAGGGAAGTTAGACAGATAACTTCTGTTTTTTCTGTATGTCCTCAGAGTCATTTGTATCCACAAATTGCCCATTTCAGGTGATTGTGAATTTTCTCTAGCAGTATTCCTTTTAGATTTGGAATTTCCAAAGGTGAGAGAAAATTAGATTTCCAGACATGAGTAGATGTCTAGGAAATTGTTTATGACGACTAATTCAGTGAATGTTCAGTGGCTATCACAACATGAAAACAGATACTATGTTATGGGGAAGGAGAATACAAGATTAGTAAGATGTGGTCCTGGCCTGTAGAGTCGTTACGTCAGCTCCCTACATCTGATCAGCAGTAGCCTCTGTAGATACTCTGTGTTTGTCATACATTTGGAGCTGTAGTTGGATGCTCTTCTGCTCTGGCGGGCTTCTTGAAAGCCTGGGTTTCTCTTTCAGGCACCCCTTCATTGCTATGGCTTCTTTGATTCCTTTCAGAGGGGCCTCAGATGCCACAGTAGCCCTAAGGTCTACCAGTTCCAGATGAAATTGAAATAAGGAAAAAGAAAATGGAGGTGTGTTTGGTGGGAGTAGAGAGACTATTTGTGTGGAAGGTGACAGACTTGCACCTTTGCTTACATATACAAGAGTTAATCTGTGCTTGGGTAGGTACTTTGATATCATTGGAATAAAGATAGCATGTGAAAACAGAATGATTATGAAAATGTCTTCTTTTATACAGCACTTTGTACTTCTTAAATTGCTTTCACTGCTGTCACATCAAACCTCTTCACACTTCTGTAGGATAGATAAGGCACAATTATTTATCTGTATGTAGATGGATAAACAGACCTAGACAGGGGTAGTGACCTGCCACAGATCTAAAGGTCTAACAGCATTTGAGTGGTAATTAGAACTAAAGTGGAGGAATTTTTATTTAAGAAGTTTAGTAGTGAGAGTCAAAGTCAGGAGCTGTAGGGGTTTGTTGTTGTTTTTTAGCAACTGGTAATCAATTTATTAAAATAATTAAGCATCTGCAATGGTGACTTCCACCTCAACTCCTGGTTCAGTGCTGATGGAAGTAATCTGCTTAACAATCTCAGGACTGTGCAAGTCAATGAGTCGCTTGTGGATTCTAATCTGGAAACAATCCCATATCTTAGAACCTTCACCACATGGAGTTTTTCTTGTAGTGATTCTCAAATTCTTGGTAGGCATTCGAACTGGTCCTTTCACTTTGAGATTCTTTTCTTTTGCTCCTCTGATCAAGTCAGCACACACTTTCTCCAGGGATTTTACCTTGTGGCTCGTTAGAGTGATTCAAATTTGGTGAACTGCCACCTCTGGCTCCACGGGTGTTTTTCCGGTGTCCTTAAAAGCCATGGCTGCTGTGCGGCTTCCTGACCAGTTTGTTCCTTGGCGAGAGGGTGAGTCAGGAGCAGATCCGCAACAACTACGACCCTGTCTTCCTCAAAGAGGGAGCTGTAGGTTTTTGTACCAATGGAGAGATCTCTTTTTCTGTTGGATGTGATTAACAGAGTTAGAAGAGATACTCACTGGAGGAAGGCCCCAGAGAAGGAATAAGGAACACTCCTCTTGCCTATATTGAGCCTCCATTGTCTCTGGTGCAGTTGCACATGTTGTGAGATCACAGGTGGGAAAGAAAGAGGAGCTCTTCACCCTTAACTCAAGAGAAGAAAGGATGCTGTAGGAACAGAGGTCACTGTAAAAGCATGCCAATCTGAATGTGTGCAAGGGATTTTATGCCAGGTGGCCTTAGGTTATGGTAAGATAAGAGATACCCTATCTCTACTAAAAATACAAAATTAGCCGGGTGTGGTGGCACATGCCTGTAATCCCAGCTACTCGGGAGGTGGCAGGAGAATCGCTTGAACCCGGGAGGCAGAGATTACAGTGAGCCAAGATCGTGCCATTGCACTCCAGCCTGGGCAACAAGAGTGAAACTCTGTCTCCAAAAAAAAAAAAAAAAGACCGGCCTCGTTAATTGAGAGCAGGGACTTTGTTCTCTGCTGTATCCCCAGCACCTTGTATACATATCCCATGTGGTAGGTACTCAGTAAATATTTGTTGAATCAGGCAGATTCATGTCTAGGTCTGTTTCCCCAAATGTGTAACAGAAATAAGGCTGGCTAACTCTGTGCCATCCCCGTAATAGTCTTCTCTTCCCTTTTCCGTTCATTTACCTATATTGCTCGAATACATGAATGAAGAAAGGAATAAGTTCTTCACTAAACTATAAGCCTTTTTAAGAACAGCAGGTAACATGTCTCATTTATCAAATTAGTAACTGCATTTGAAAATTGAGGTTTGGCACTAATGACTGGGTGACTTAGAGCATGTCCTGTAACTTCTCAGAATCTCATTTTACTCTGGTGAAACAGGGATCATGTCTTTTGAGTGTTAAAATGACTGCATTAACTAAATCACTGTGTAATCCTAAGAGCAATTTTTATGCACCCCAGGATAGGGTAGAAAATAAAGCATTGGAGTGAATGACTGTGGGATATAGGCTGGACACCTATGTGCATAGATAACTTAATGGAGCCTTTTTAAAAAATTATGGTTATATATATAAATCATAAAATTTACCATCTTAACTATTTTTAGGTGTATCGTTCAGTAGCGTTAAGTAGATTGACATTGTGCAGCCAGGTTCCAGAGCTCTTTACATCATGCAGAACTGAAACTGTATACCCATTAAATAACTATTCTCCATTTTCCCTTCTCCCAAGCCCCTGGCAACCACCATTCTTTCTCTCTCGATGACTACTCTCTGACTGCTCTAGGGACCTCATATAAGTGGAATTATACAGTATTTGTCTTTTTATCATTGGCTTATTTCACTTACCATAATGTCCTTAAGGTTCATCCATGTTGTAGCATGTGTCACAATTTCCTTTTTAAGGTGGAACAATAGTCCGTTGTAAATATACACACCATTCATCTGTTGATGAACACTTGGGTTGCTTTTGCCTCTTGGCTATTGGGAATAATACTGCTACGAATATAAGTGTACAGCTGTCTCTTTGGGACCCTGTTTCTTTTGGGTAGGAACCCAGAAAGGCATTACTGGATCATGCAGTAATTCTTTGCTTAATTTTGAGGAACCACAAACTCCTGAGCTCAAGTGATCCTTGCACCTCAGTCTCTCCCATACTGTTTCCAAAGTGGCTGCACCTTTTTACATTCCCACCAAAAAGGATTTCAGTTTCTCCACAACCTCACCAACACTTTTTATTTTCTTTCTTCCTTTTTTTTTTTTTTTTTTTTTTTGGTAAGAGTAGCCATCCTATTGGGTGGAGGTGAGAGATTATTTTGATGGGTCTTGTGCCCTGTGTGTTTAATGTACGATCAGTCAGCAGTGGATGTTTGCCAGCTAAAGTAATAGTGACTCTTTTCAGTAAATAGCGTGTTAAGCACTTTCTGGGATAAAAATAAGTAAGATAGAGCTCTTACCTCATTTGATAAATACAGTAGAGATCTTACAACTTAGAAGTCTGTGCACGTGGTTTTCCAAGTGTACCTGTTTTTCATAGAAAATGTTAAAATTATTTGCATCTTAAGTGGTCACATGTATTATTAATTAATGACTTTAAACATTTGAAAGTTAAATAATATTTTATTTTTATCCCCCCCCACTTTTTTTTTTTTGCCCAGGCTGGAGTGCAGTGGCACAATCACGGCTCACTGCAGCCTTAGCCTGCTAGGCCTATGGCCATCCTCCCACCTCAGCCACCCGAGTAGCTGGGACCACAGGTGTGCGCCACCACGCCTGGGTAATTTTAATTTTTTGTGAGACGTGTTGCCCAGGCTGGTCTCAAACTCCTGAATTTAAGTGATCCTTCCACCTCAGTCTCCCAAAGTGCTGGGATTACAGACATGAGCCACTGTGCCCAGGCTTTCCCTAGGTTTTCAATGGAATTTTAAGTCCATATGATAAATTTCCCAATTATTGTTAAGACTAGGCTTCATAAATACTGATATTCATAATCCCATAGGTGCATCTGAAATAGTTTTCATTTTCCTCAGTCTTGTGGTGGGTGCTTCAGCCACTGCCCAACAGTAGTGGTGAGCCTCATAGGCAACAGTGCTTTACAGCCTCCCTAAGTGTAGGAAAGGCAGGCATTGCCCTCAAGTTCTCCAGTACTACTTAATAGAGGAGAGGGAGAGGGTTGTGCCCAAAGGATCATCATTATATACTGAGAGGGTAGGGGCAGGCCCAACTTGATTTATCTGTGGGGGATGGAGGGGTACTTTGTTCTCTAGTCTCAGAGATTTTCTCATAGAAAACATTCTTCTCTTTGTTCTTGGAGTTGATATGAAGTTGGGTTTTTTCTTTTTTTAATGTTTTTAATGCATTAGGTGAAACTACCAAATTGTTTTGTGGTATTCAGAGTTTTTATGAAAGGCCTGCAGCTGAAGAAAAGCATAATTTTGGAATATTGAGGCAAGAGGATCGCTTGAGACCAGGAGTTTGAGGCTATAGTGAGCTGTGATTTCACCACTGCACTCCAGCATAGGTGACAGAGCGAAACCCTGTTTCAAAAAAACAAAAAGAATACTATTGGCATTCATAAGCCTGCCTTCCTTTTGGTCACTACCCACCTCTCACCTACCAGGGTAGCCGTTATTGTGGCTTCTAACATGTATATTAGTTGGTCTGATTTTGCATTTTATATAAAGGGAATTATGCAGTATGTACTTTTTTGTTTTCTGAGACAAAGTCTTGCTCTTATCGCCCAGGCTAGAGGTCTCGGCTCACTGCAACCTCCGCCTTCCAGGTTCAAGCGATTCTCCTGCCTCAGTCTCCGGAGTAGCTGGGATTATAGGCACCACCACCACGCCCAGCTAATTTTTGTATTTTTAGTGGAGACGGGGTTTCATCATGTTGGCCAGGCTGGTCTTCAACTCCTGACCCTTGTGATCTGCCCGCCTCGGCCTCCCAAAGTGCTGGGGTTACAGGTGTGAGCCCCCACACCTGGCCAGCTTTTTAAAACTCTTTTTTTTTTTTTTTTTTTTTTTTGAGACGGAGTTTCACTCTTGTTACCCAGGCTGGAGTGCAATGGCGCGATCTTGGCTCACCGCAACCTCCGCCTCCTGGGTTCCAGCAATTCTCCTGCCTCAGCCTCCCGAGTAGCTGGGACTACAGGCACGTGCCACCATGCCCAGCTAATTTTTGTATTTTTAGTAGAGACGGGGTTTCACCATGTTGACCAGGATGGTCTCGATCTCTTGA
>PVKV010042243.1:0-10855 GCA_004027835.1 Alouatta palliata
CAGATATAGGTGATGGGGAGGAAGGCAGCAAATCACACTGCCATGTGTGTACCTATGCAACAATCTTGCATGTTCTTCACATGTACCCCTAAACCTAAAATGCAATAAAAAATATAAAAAAAAAGAATATAAAGCAAATAGATAACAGTTGACATTATGTCAGGAACAAAACTTCATATGTCAATGTTAAGTTTGAACATAAATGAGTTATATCCTCAGTCTGAAAAATATAGATTGATGAAATAGATTTTTAAAAGCCTAATTCAATTATATTATGTTTATTAAAAATTCATGAACTGGTAAAGACATATGTAGACTCGTGGAAAAGTGATAGAAACCGATATGCTATGCGGTGGGTCCCACCCCCACAAAAACCAGCAAACTGAAGCCCTCTCACTTGAGAGTTTCACAGCTAGCACATTAGTTCGAGCTTGACCCGGGATGATTGAGCTCGGTGGGGGGAAGGATGTCTGCCATTGCTGAGGCAGGTGTAAACCTACCTGTGTAAACAAAAGCCAGAGGAAGCTTACACAGCATGTGGACTGAGTCCATGACAGCCCAGCAGCACCTCTGAACACAGACAAGTGACAGACTGCCTTCTCAAAAGGTTCCCTGACCCCTGTATAACCAAAAAGATGCCTCACACAGGAGATCTCTGGCTGACATCTGGTGTGTACTCTTCTGGGAAAAAACTACCAGAGGAAAGATCAGGCAGCAATCATTGCTGTTTTGCAATCCCCATGTGTGCTACCCAGGCAAGCAAGGTCTGGTGTGGACCTCCACCAGTCCTACAATAGAGGGACCTGACTGTTACAAGGAAAACTAAAAAAAAAAAGAAATAGCTTCAACATCAACAGAAAGGACATCCATTCAGATACCCTATCAGAAATCACCAGCTTCAAAGATCTAAGGTAGATAAATCCATGATGATGGGAAGAAATCAGCACAAAAAGAACAACACCATCAAAGACCAGAACACCTTTCCTCCTCCAAGGGATCACAGCTCCTCACCAGCAAGGGAAGAAAACTGGATGGAGAATGAGTTAGATGAATTGACAAAGGCAGGCTTCAGAAGGTGGGTAATAAACTTCTCTGAGCTAAAGGAACATGTTCTAACCCAATGCAAGGAAACTACAAACCTTAAAAAAATGGTAGATGAAATGTTAACTATAATAACCAGCTTAGAGAAGAACATAAATGACTTGATGGAGCTAAAAAAAGAAAAAGAAAAAAAAAAAACAGCAAAACAACTTCACAAAGCATACACAAGTTTCAATAGCTGAATCAACCAAGCAGAGGAAAGGATATCAGAGATTGAAGATCAACTCAATGAAATAAAATGAGAAGGCAAGATTAGAGAAAAAAGAATGAAAAGATATGAAAAAAGCTCTCAGTCCAAAGGTGAGACAAACTATAGTAGAGTTGGACCAGTTGGCCCACCCTCAGGTCTTCCAATGACAAGTGCAAGCAGCTGCTCCAACAGGGGTGGCAGGGGATTGACATAGACTGTATTATTTCCTTGGTTATAAATAGCCTCAGGGTGGTGGCTATCTCAAATGCCATATGTAATAGTAAAGTACTGGGTGGGTGAATAGCTGAGGACCTTCTGAGTAGCTTGGGTCATGTGTGCTGTAGTGTTATCTGAAGTTGTGTAAAAATCTACTCCTTCCTGAACACTGTAAAATTTTGACAGCAGATGGCATAATGTGCTGTGAAGCTTGATCTCCTGGCCAGTAAGTGGCTTGTGCAGGAGAGAGACAGCTGCATAGTAGCAGTGAGATTTATGCTAAGCCCTTGTTAACCAGGAGAAGTACTTGGATGTGCTAGGTAGTGGTGGGTGGGGCAGTGGAACTCCCAGGGGTCTTTCCCTTGTACCACTGAGATGGGTTGGTGGCATAAAGAGGTCGGGGAAAGGTCAGGAAAGTTTACGTTTAGACTGTACAATAATGGACGTGCATGTTGGCTCCCACACAGGTCAGAGGGCAGTTCTCTGGCTACTGGGGTAATGTTGCAGTGAATGTTGCCTCTGTCAAAACAAAAAAGCCCACATAGATTAAGTGGGACCTAGCAGATGTTAGGAGTTGGAACCTGTCTAGCTCACATGCCCTTGACCTGACAAGTTTTCCACTGGCAGCAAGCCTCTGTCAACAAGCCAAAATAGTACTCTGAATCTCAAGAAGTCTGTTTTAATTTCACAAAATTGCTCCAGGCCATGAGATCCCCTGCCCAGGATACAATCTAGAGGTCCCAGGACACATCCTTCCTGATACAGTGTCACAAAGGGCAGAGTGACCAACTCCTATACCACAGCATGAACCCACACCAATTTCCTCTCAGTTATGAGCATAGGAACTTCTCCCTCACTTGAACTTAGACTACAAAATCAACCCTAGGTTCCTGGATGGAGTGTGAGTCCTGGCAGGACAGAATCAGGCCAGCAGACTTGTCCTCAGACCCACTGGGTTCAGGCACTGAGTGTGATAGGGAGAGTTCCGCTGGCCCTAAGCTGCCAGCATAATTTTTAGGCAGGGGCAGCAGCAGCCACACATTGGGCCTGGCACCAGGAAAGGCAGCCCTTTTCAGCAGGAGCAGCTAGGAATGTAGATGAGGTGTGAGCAGGCAAGTGTGGGGCATGTTTGTTCATACCTTGGTCTCACTGAAGTTTGCACAAGTGGCAGTATTCAGCTTTGAGTTGCGTAGAAGCACAAAGCCTCACCTATCCCTCCCTTGTCTGGTAGGTGGCACTGCAATGGCAGCCCTGGGGCAGGATGCATAGCTTTGAGGGATGCACTTTCATAAGGGCACCCTGCTGCATCTACTCAAGGTCCAGAAGGCTGTGAGATTTCATGTGAGCTTGAACAATGCTTATGCACAATCTCCAGGCAACTCCCTATGCCAATCTTGAGGCACACAAGGATTTCAGGGCTTCCCATAGCTAGGATTGTAACAGTCCTTGGTGGAAATGTAGAGTCCTAGGGTTATCTCATTTACCTTTTCCCTGGGTCTCAGAGCTTCTCCTTGCTCCCAGAAATCCTGGCAAAGCATTCAGCTTTGCTTTCCTCTCTTTACTTTTGGTGTCTCTTCTTGCTACTCTGTTGAATTCCAGTGTTCTCTTTTAGATGACTTGCTTAAAGTGTGAATAAGCATTTAATATTTTGGTTCCTCTAGTTGAAAGAGGTGTGTACTAGCTGCATCTTTTCAGCCATATTGAACCCCAGAGTTAAGTATTTAGTTTATTTTTATTTAATTATGTGAGTTGTATAAAGTCGAAGTTGAATATTATTCTTCTGCATATGGATATCCAGTTTTTCCAACACAGTTTTTTTTTTTTTTTTTTTTGAGACAGAGTCTCACTCCGTCACCAGGCGCCAGGCTGGAGTGCAGTGGCACGACCTCGGCTCACTGCAACCTCCGCCACCAGGGTTCAAGCAATTCTCCTGCCTCAGCCTCCCAAGTAGCTGGGACTACAGGCGTGCACCACCACGCCCAGCTAATTTTTTTGTATTTTTAGTAGAGACGGGGTTTCACCATGTTGACCAGGATGGTCTCGATCTCTTGACCTCGTGATCCGCCCACCTCGGCCTCCCAAAGTGCTGGGATTACAGGCGTGAGCCACCGCGCCCGACCTCCAACACAGTTTTTTGAAGAGACTGTCCTTTCTCCAGTGTTTATTCTTAGTGCCATCATAAAACATTATTTAAATCTCTTTTTTTTCTGAAAATTTTCCCTTTATACTTTTACTTTTTATTTTTCAAGGTGCTTAAATGTTAGATTTCTAAATTCGTTTATTATACTTAAAGTTATGGGATACATGTGCAGATTGTATAGGCTTGTTGCATAGGTATACACGTGCCATGGTGGTGGTTTGCTACATCCATCGCCCTGTCATCTATATTAGGTATTTCTCCTAATGCTATCCCTCCCCAATCCCCCCACTCCCTGCATTTCCTCCCCTAGCCCCCCACATCCCAGCCCCCATTGTATGATCTTCCCCTCCTGTGTTCATGTGTTCTCATTGTTCAAATCCACTTATGAGTGAGAACATGCGGTGTTTGGTTTTCTGTTCTTGTGTCAGTTTGCTGAGAATGATGATTTCCAGTTTCTCTATGCATGGTTAAAAACAGTAACACATCCAAACAATCCAGCTAGTTTTTTTTTTGATAAAAAATATTTTAATAAGAGTAATTTTTAAGCTAGAGAAAATAAACACAGACAAAAAAAACACAAAAAGTTTTATATTCCTATTTTTTCTGCATTATAAAAACAAGACTCAAATTAACCTCTCAATAAAATGATAAATGATTATTATAAGCTCCTAATCTTAAAAATACTTGAATAACCTATTTCTTGCAATTTGAATTACCCCAGAACCTGGGAAAAAGAATGCTAAATAGTTGAGAAACAGATCATTTTATGTTTCATTATAAACATAATTTTGTTTTGAAAATTATATTATAAGATTCTCTATAAATTTTTATTTTATATGAATAATTCTATTCTAGGCTGCAAAATTTTTAAATCATTGAATAAGCTGTCCTAGAGAGCAGAAGTCAGATTTAATTTTTATTCTATAATAATAAATTGAAACTTAATACATGTTTATGTCTTTTGACTTATCACTAGTTAATTCTGGGGAGATGCATACAGGATGTAGCAGTTAAAATTTCAGAGAAGAAGTATGGAGAGTGGAATTCAATAGAAGTGAAGTCACTGTTTTTTCCTCTACAGGAGCATAGGTATTTTTGGAAAAGCCAACATGACCAACTAGACAGAGTTAGGAAAAGGTTCTCTCACTGAGAAGTACCAGACTATCAAGCAAACTTGAACTTTCTGAGCAAGTCTTCAGAAAGAAGATATTGAGGGTGGATAGAGAGAGGGCACAAACCTTGCCTATAATGGAAGGAAGCTAGAAACCCTGCATGTGGTTTTTGAGCACTAGGGCTTATTCCTGGCCCTGAACAGCTCTTGGAGAAGAGGTGAGTTAAGTAGGAGTGAAGTGGCTTACTCTCACCATGGACCTCTGGGATCCCAGCTGTGTGAGACCCCATGACACCCATGGACAACTGAACTGAAAAAGAGAGCTACCCAGACTGTTGGCAGACACAGAACTTAACATTACATGCAGCCCAAAGGATTTGGCACATAAATGGCTGCAGTAGAGTAAGACCTAGAGTGTGAACCCTCCAAGGCTCTTCATACTCTTCTAGGTGGCTTTAGACTTTGTTAGCTGTGGGAACTGGACAGAGCGGAATTGTCTTGCCCGTGGAATACTGCAAGTCTGACCCAAGCACCACCATGTCTATTGGATAATTCCAGGGATTCTACCTGACGATATTCACTTGCACCACAGCCTCAGCTGGCCAGCCAAAGTGCTTTCCTGGCCAATTCCATAGCTCTTTCATTAATAGACCTCACTTACAGGTTGAAGCACATTACCAGACAGACCCCTAACAGTGACACCTGCAACCAGCCTTCCCCTACCTTCATTCACTTGTTTGCAGGCTCCCCTTCTGCCTTAATGGTGTGAACATGCATGTGGATAAACTTATGTCCCACTAGCACTAGCACACTCTCAAAGGGGCAACTGCTGCTGCAACACTTTAGCACTTTTGCCAACAGCCACTGTTAGAGTGCTGTTGACAGCAGACTAAAAAATTTTGGCTCCTCAGGTGCAATAAGTGCTTAACCTTAAGGAACCAGAGAACAAAGCCATAGGCTTGATCTCAGTCCACCAGTGTTAGATCATGAAGCTGAGAAATGCTGAGTTGACCCTTGAAATCATGAAAGCATGTAGAAATAAAGCCAATCAACTAACTCAACTTTTACCACAGGCAAATCCTCAAGGGCATCAGAGAGTATAAAAGCAAAAAGCCAAATTCAAAAGACAGCTGCCTCAAAGATGAGAGGAACATCAGCTCACACAGATGAGAAGGAACCAGTGCAAGAACTCCAGCAACTATAAAGCCTAGAGTGTCTTATTACCTACAAATGACCACACTAGCTTCCCAGTAGTGGTTCTTAACCAAAATAAAATGGCTAAAAAGAAATACATGGAATGCAAAATCTGGATGGCAAGGTAGCTCACTGATATATAGGAGAAAGTTGAAAGCTAATCCAAGGAAAATAGTAAAATGGTCTAAGAGTTTAAAGGTGACATAACCATTTTAAGAAACAATAAAACTAAACTTTTAGAATTACAAAAAATTACTACATGAATTTAAGATCACAGTTGGAAGGATTAATAACAGAACAGACAAAACTGAGAAAAGAATCTCAAAGTCAGAAGTGTCTTCTTTGAATCAACAAAGGCAGACAAAAATAAAGAGAATAAAATTTTTTGTAAATGAATTAAATGTCTGAGAAACATAGGATTGTGTAAATGAACCAAATCTATGACTCACTGGCATTCAAGAAAAAGAGGATTAGAGAGTGAGAAACTTGGAAAACATATTTGAGGGTATGGTTCATAAAAAGTCTTCCAATGTTTTTAAAGAGATGACATGCAAATTTAGGAAATTCAGAGAACACATGAGACATACTATAAGTATGGCCATACCCAAGGCAAACAGTCATCAGATACTCCAAGGTTAATGTGAAAAATATCTTAAAGACAACTAGAAAGAAGGGAAAGTCACCTACAAAGGGACCCTCATAAGGCTAACAGCTAGGGACAAAGGGCAGGTCACCTACAAATGGAAGTCCATTAAAGTAACAACAGACTTATCAGTAGAAACCCTATGAGCCAGAGCAAACTGAAGGCCTACATTCAACATTCTTAAAGAAAATAATTCCAAATAAGAATTTTATATCTGGCCAAACTAAGCTTCATAAACAAAGGAGAAATAAGTTATTTTTCAGACAATCATATGTTAAGTGAATTTTCTACCACCAGATCTTTCTTACAAGATTGCATAAAAGAAGCACTGAATATGAAAGGAAAACACCACTAGCAGTCACTACAAAGCATACTTCAATATGCAGACCAGTGACACTATAAAAGAACCACACAATCAAGTCAGCATAACAACCAGCTAATTGCAAAATGACAGAATCAAGTTCACACATATCAGTACTAACATTAAGTTTAAATGGGCTAAATGCACCAAATGAAGGGCACAGAGTGGAAAGCTGAATAAATAAGTAAGACTCAAAGGTATGATGTCTTCAAGAGATCAATCCCAAGTGCAATGACACTCATAAAGGGATGGAGAAAAATCTACAAACAAATGGAAATCAGAAAAAATACAGGGATTGCAATCCTAATTTCTGGAGAAAAAACAGACTTTAAATGAACAAAGATCAAAATAGATGAAGAAAGTCAGTACAAAATGGTAAAATATTCAATTCAGTAAGAAGTCCTAACTTTTCTAAATATATATGCACTCAACACAGGAGCACCAAGATTTATAAAGCAAGTTCTTAGAGACCTGCAAAGAGTTTAGCTTCCAACACAATACAAGGAGAATTCAACACTCCACTGGCAGTATTAGACAGATCATCAAGTTTGAAAATAATATTCAGAATGTAAAATCAACATTGGATCAAATGGATCTGACAGAGCACTATAGAATTCTCCAGAATTCTCCAGCCAAAACCAACAGAATACACATTCTTCTCATTGCCACATGGTACAAACTCTAAAATTAACTATATACTTGACAAAAAAAAAATCTTTAGTAAATGCAAAATAACTGAAATCATACCAACCACTCTCTCAGACTACAGAACAATACAAATAGAATTCAAAACTAAAGAATTCATAAAATTATATGTAAATTAGACAACCTTCCCCTAAATAACTTCTAAGTAAATAATAAAACTAAGGCAGAGAGAAATCAAGTTCTTTGAAACTATTGAGGACACAAATATAACATATCATAATCTCCTGGGCAAAGCGAAGGCATTGTTTAGAGAGAAAATTATCACAGTAAATTCTGTCATCACAAAGTTAGAAAGATGGTGCATTAACAACCTAACATTATCACTGAATATCTAGAGAAGCAAGAGAATACCAAATTGGAAGCTAACAGATGAGAAATAAACAAAATTATTGCTGAGCTGAAATAGATTGATGCACAAAATTCATGCAAACCTTAATGAAGCCAGAAGCTGTTGTTTTAAATACTAATAAGCTAGTTAGACTGATAGCTAGATTAATACTGAAGAAAATAGTGAAGTTCCAAATGAACAAAATTAGACATGGCAAAGGGGATATTACCAGTGACCCTGCAGAAATAACAATCAGGTACTATTATGAAAACGTTTGTGCAAATAAACTTGAAAATTTAGAAGAAATGAATAAATTCCTGGACATATACAACCTTTGAAGATGGAACCAGAAACAAATTGAGTCCCTGAATAGATAATGAGCTCTGAAATTTCCTCTGTAATATGTAACCTAGCAATCAAAAAAAATCCAAGACCAGCTGTATTCATGATGTATTCTACCATATTTACGAAAAAGAGCTGGTACTATTCCTGTGAATACTATTTCAAAAATTTGAGAAAGAAGGACTTCTTTGTAACTCATTCTATGAGGTCAGCATCCTCTTGATGCCAAAACCTGGCAGACACACACACACACACACACACACACACACACACACAACTTTAGGTCAATAACTTTGATAAACATTGATGCCGAAATTCTCAACAATTTCTAGCTGATCAAATCCAGAAGCACATAGAAAACCTTATCAACCAAAATAAAGTAGGGCTTTTTCTTGAGTTGCAAGGTTGGTTCAACATATACAAACCGGTAAATGTGATTCATCACATAAACAGAACTAAAGACAAAAAATTACATAATCAACTCATGTAGTTTTCAGAAAAAGTTTTTACCGAAATTCAACATCCCACTATGTTAAATACACTCAATAACCTAGTAATTGAAGGAACATTCATTGTAATAATAGAAGCCATCTATGACAGACTCTCAGCCAACATCATCCTGAATGAACAAATGCTAGAAGCATTCTTCCTGAAAACTGGCAAACAACAGGAATGCACTCTCTTACTGCTCTTATTTCACATATTATTGGAAGACCTGGTCAGAGCAATCAGACAAGATATATAAATAAAGTTACCCAAATAGGAAGAGGGAAAGTCTAAATATCACTCTTTGCAGATGACATATTTCTATATATAGAAAACTCCATAGTACTGGTCCAAAAGCTCCTTAACTAGTGAAAACAACTTCAGCAAAGTTTCAGAATACAAAAATCAGTGTATAAAAATTAATGGCATTCCTATACACCAAAAACAGCCAAACAGAGAGCAAAATAAGGAACACAATGTCATTCACAATTGCCAAAAAAAAAAAAAAAAAAATGTATAAAATACCTAGAAAGGAAGTTCCCAGTGAGAGTCACACAGGAGGCAAATGACCTCCACATCTCCAAGTGAGGTACCAGGTACATCTCAATGGGATTGGTTGGACAGTGGGTGTAGCCCAAGGTGGGCAAACCAAGGCAGGGTGGGGCGCTGCCTCACCCAGGAAGTGCAAAGGATCAGACGATGCCCCCTCCTACCTAACGTTTGACCCAGCAATCCCATTACTAGATATATACCCAAAGGATTATAAATCATTCTGTTATAAAGACACATGCACATGTGTGTTCATTGTGGCACTGTTTACAATAGCAAAGACTTGGAACCAACCCAAATGCCCATCAATGATAGACTGGATAAAGAAAATGTGGCACATATACACCATGGAATACTATGCAGCCATAAAAAAAGGATGAGTTCATGTCCTTTGCAGGAACATGGATGAATCTGGAAACCATCATTCTCAGTAAACTGACACAATAACAGAAAATGAAACACCACATGTTCTCACTCATAAGTGGTTGCTGAACAATAAGAACACATGGACACAGGGAGGGGAATATCTCACACTGGGGTCTGTTGGGGTATGGGGGACTAGGGGAGGGATAGCAGGGTGTAGGGAGATTGAGGAGGGATAACATTTAGGAGAAATACCTAATGTGGGTGACGGGAGGATGGAGGCAGCAAACCACCATGGCATGTGTATACCTATGTAACAATCCTTCAAGATCTGCACATGTAACCCAGAACTTCAAGTATAACAATAATAATAATAAAATACCTAGAAATATACCTAATGAGGGAGGTAAAAGATGTCTATAATGAGAAATACAAAATATTTTTTTTATTACAGTCCTCATTTTATTTATTTATTTATTTATTTATTTATTTATTGAGATAGAGTTTCAATCTTGTTGCCCAGGCTGGAGTGCAATGGCATGATCTCAGCTCACTGCAACCTCTGCCTCCCGAGTTCAAGCGATTCTCCTGCCTCAGCCTCCTGAGTAGCTGGGACTACAGGCACACGCCACCACACCCAGCTAATTTTTGTGTTTTTAGTAGAGACAGAGTTTCATCATGTTGGCCAGGATGGTCTCGATCTCTTTACTTCTGGTTCTGCCCGCCTCAGCCTCCTAAAGTGCTGGGATTACAGGGGTGAGCCACCCTGCCTGGCCTGTACCAGTTATTTTTCTATGAAAACTTTTATTGTGTGTGGTAATTTGCATGATCAAGATTATGCTGCTTTTAACCTTTTGAATTTCGCTTTTTTGTTGTTGTTGCTTAACATTGTATTATAAACATTTTCCCATGTGGCACATATACACTATGGAATATTATGCAGCCATCAAAAACGATGAGTTTGCATCCTTTGTAGGGACATGGATGAACCTGGAAGCCATCATTCTCAGCAAACTGACACAGGAACAGAAAACCAAACACCGCATATTCTCACTCATAGATGGGTGTTGAACAATGAGAACACATGGACACAGGGAGGGGAGCATCTCACACTGGGGTCTGTAGG
>PVKV010042244.1:0-10857 GCA_004027835.1 Alouatta palliata
TTGTATACTTACAAGGAGTATATTTTTATGGGATGAAAATTAGACCTCAACAAAGCTGCTTTAAAAAAAAAAAAAAAAAAAACCTCCCCCTAGGTGCTCAGTAAAAGTCTGATAAAGTAGCAAAAGAATTAGTGAACGGAAAATGAAGTAACTTCTTCCTGCTACATTTAAAAGTGTCCACCAAGACCAGCATAGCTGGACTGTGCGCCAGTTCAGCTAGTTTTCTGTTAATATTTGGCAAGCATTTGTTTTCACAAGCTTTCTCCTATATTTCTTTTTTTTTTTTTTTTTTTGAGATGAAGTCTCGTTTTGTCGCCCAAGACTGGAGTGCAATGACACAATCTCAGTTCACTGCAACCTCCACTTCCCGGGTTCAAGAGATTCTCCTGCCTCAACCTCCGGAGTAGCTGGGATTACAGGTGTGCGCCACAATGCCTGGCCAATTTTTTTGTATTTTTAGTAGAAAAGAGATTTTGCCATGTTGGGAAGGCTGGTCTCAAACTTCTAACCTCAAGCGATCTGCCCGCCTCCGCCTCCCAAAGTGTTAGGATTACAGTGGTGAGCCACTGCACCCAGCCTGTCCTGTATTTCTTTCTTTCTTTCTTTTTTTTTTGGAGCTGGAGCCTCACTCTGTCACCAGCCTTGAGCGCAGTGCTGCGATCTCAGCTTACTGCAACCTCCACCTCCCAGGTTCAAGCAAGTTTCCTTCCTCAGCCTCCCAAGTAGCTGGGACTACAGGCGTGCAACACCACACCCAGCTAATTTTTGTATTTTTAGTAGAGACAGGGATTCTCCATGTTGGCCAGGATGGTCTCAATCTCTTGACCTCGTGATCCGCCCATCTCGGTTTCCCAAAATGCTGGGATTACAAGCGTAAGCCACTGCTCTCGGTCCTGTCCTATATTTCAAAACTGCTTAATCTGCCTCACTATTCTATTAAAAGATTTCTAAGAATCCTATACTTTTTTATGGCAAATGTTAGAATAACAGGATCAGCCATGAATGCTGCATTTTTATGAAGTAAATCAAATTAACCTTGTGACAGAAGGACCTATTTCAACTTGATTCATTTTTTTGTTTTTTCAGAAGGAGTCTCGCTCTGTTGCCCATGCTGGAGTGCAATGGCGAGATCTCGGCTCACTGCAACCTCCACCTCCCAGGTTTAAGCAATTGTCGTGCCTCAGCCTTTCGAGTAGCTGGGATTACAGGCATGCACCACCAGGCCTGGCTAATTTTTTGTAGTTTTAATAGAGACAAGGTTTCACCATATTGGCCGGGCTGGTCTCGAACTCCTGACCTTGTGATCTGCCTGCCCGCCCTCCCAAAGTGCTGGGATTACAGGCGTGAGCCCAGTGACCCTTTTACTACGTTACAGCTTTACTGAAGCCTTTTTGAGAAAACCAGCTACAATCATGAAGATGGACTAGATTATTCTCATTTGTAAAATTACAAAGTTGGCTGGAATGGAGTCTGCTGTATCTATGAAAATTTGTCAATAAACAGCATAAGCCATATCTCAGGTTTAAGAGAGTAAGTACAAGGCCATTACATGACAATCATTTGAAATGGGCCATGAGGCCAGGCACAGTGGCTCATACCTATAATCTCAGCACTTTGGGAGGCCTACAAGGGTTGACTGCCTGAGATCAGGAGTTCCAGACCAGCCTGGTCAACATGATGTAACCCCATCTCTACTAAAAATACAAAAGTTAGCTGGGTGTCGTGGTGAGCACCTGTAATCCCAGATTCAGGAAGCTGAGACAGAACAATCGCTTGAACCCAGGAAGTGGAGGTTCCAGTGAGCTGAGAGGGCGCCACTGCATTCTAGCCTGGGCAACATAGCAAGAGTCAGAAAGAGAAAGGGAAAGGGAAGAGGGAAGGGGGAAGGGAAGGGGGAAGGGAAGGGAAAAGGGGGAAAGGGGAAGGGGGAAGGAAAGGGGAAGGGGGAAGGAAAGGGGAAGGGGGAAGGGGGCCATGAGCTATATTTGTTTAATTAATTAACTTTTTAAAAAGGTTCACACACTTAATCCATAAATTTCACTGGCAGAAATCAATCCTAGACTATACTCTACAAATCAGATATAAATCTAAGAATAGGTGGGGCTCAGTGGCTCTCACCTGTAATCCCAGCAATTTGGGAGGCTGAGGTGGGCAGATCATTTGAGGCTAGAAGTTTGAAACCAGCCTGGGCAACAAAGCAAAATCTTGTCTCTATTCCAAAAAATAAGTAAATAAAAAGTTTTTTAAAAGCATTAACATTACAGGTGTGAGTTGGGCACAGTGGCCTGAAACCTTGTTTGTACAAAAAAATACAAAAATTAGCCCCAGGCATGGCTGCACATGCCTGTAGTCCCAGCTACTCAGGAAGCTGAGAAAGGAGGGTTGCTTGAGCCCAGGAAGTGGAGGCTGCAGTGAGCCGGGATTGTACCACTGCACTTTGGCATGGGTGACAGAGCAGAACCCTGTCTCAAAAAAAAAAGAAAGAAAAAAAGTTAGAAACTGCCTAAATATTTAACAATTGGGGAACTGGTTAAACAATAGCTAGTAGCTATTTGGGTCTTAAAAATATCTACCAAGAGCTTATACTAATAATCCAACATCTTCATAATATAAATGAAAAATAAGCAGGATAGAAAACTGTATGTTAAGTAAGCTCCCGGTTATGCTTTAAAAATACAAACAGGCTGGGTGTGCTGGCTCACGCCTGTGATCCCAGCACTTTGGGAGGCTGAGGCAGGTGGATTACCTGAGGTCTGGAGTTAGCCTGGCTAACATGGAAAAACCTGATTTCTACTAAAAATACAAAAAAAATAGCCAGGCATGGGGGCACACGCTTGTAATTTCAGCTACTCAGGAGGCTGAGGCAGGAGAATCACTTGAACCTGGGAGGCAGAGGTTGCAGCGAGCCAAGACTGCACCATCGTACTCCAGCTTGGGCAACAAGAGCGAAACAGCTCAAAAAAAAAAAAAAAAATTCCTAAGGGAATTATGTAAAAAAATTAAGAACCACTTGGTGAAAGAATTACTGGTCATGGTGTTCTTGCTTTTATACTTTTCTGAATCTAATCCATTTTTCAAAACAAGCATTTAAAAATGTATTCTCGCTTCAAGAACCAGAAATACCATTACCTTGAACTACAGATAAGGAATGAAGAAATATGGTTTAAAGGTGAGGAAGAATCATGCAACTACTTAAAATGCTTATAGAAAACCTGGAAATAGCATTTTTAAAAAGGTTAGATTGCAATGTTAAGTTAAAAAAAAAAAAGACCTACAAAAAGATTTAAATGTTTCCCACAAATGTTAACACCGCAATAAAAGATAATATACCCCATAAATTTGCACAAAGAAAAAAAAAGACTCTGTAACATTAAAAGTTGATATTTTTTTTAAGTTCACAAAACTAGGAGAGGAACTTGATGCATAAAAGTAACAAAAGTAAAATAAATCATTTTGAACAAGAAATAGACAAGCCCTCTATGAAGAAAACCATAAAATGTTATTAAATAACATAAAGATCAAACTAAATAGATAAATAGAAAAATCATTTTCCTGAATAGGAAGACTTATTAAAATCAAAATGTCAATTCTTCCCAAATTAATGTATAAATTTAACACAATTTCGGCCAGGTGCAGTGGGTCACACCTGTAATCCCAGTACTTTGGGAGGCTGAGGCAGGCAGATCATAAGGTCAGGAATTCAAGACTAGCTTGGCCAATATGGTGACACCTCATCTTTACTAAAAATACAAAAATTAGCTGAGTGTGGTGGCATGCGCCTGTAGTCTCAGCTACTCTGGAGACTGAGGCAGGAGAATCACTGGAATCCAGGAGGCAGAGGTTGCAGTGAGCTGAGATGGCGCTACTGCACTGCAGCCTGGGCAACAGAATGAGACTCCGACTCAAAAAAAAAAAGAAAAAAAACTTAACACAATTCCAATAACAACAGCAGGAACGACTTGGCACCGCTTGTTCTAGGGTACAGAGATTTAAAAAAATAAATTGATGGAACAGCATAGACAGCACCCCCAAAAATCGTAATACATACGGAAGCATTTCATCTATAATAACAGCAGCACTTCAGTAAGATGGGCAGATTGGGCTGCTTAACCAATGACATTAACACAAAGGATCATGGGGCTGAAAAAAAATAAGGATAAATTCCTATCTCGTAAGGATAAACTCCCGACACAAATCACAGACAGAATGAAATTCCAGATGGGTCAAGATCAAAGGAAAATGTTAAGTGTAAAAAAAGAAAACCTTTACAGTAAAAATAACTGAGAAAAATACTGAAGAACCTGAGGATAAGATGCAGTACTCAAAAGCCAAAGAATTTTAAGGTTCACTAAATTAATTACATAAACTTTATAAATGTCTACATGGCAAAAAGATATCATAAATACAGTGGAAAAATAAACTGACTGATGAGAAAATATTAACAGAACATATGACTGAGAAAAATTAATATTCACAGAAACTCTGTTTCTACAAATGGGTAAGAAAAAGACAAGCAACTCAAAAAATAAAAAGCAAAGAAGATGAACAACTATAAGAGGATGAAATACACTTGGCCAATAGACACATGAAAAGATACTCAATCTCACTAACAGCCAAGAAAGTATAGTAACACTGAAGCCCAAGTTAGGACTAAGGACTTTAAAAGCAATCATAGTGCTAGCGACAGTATAGAGAAATAGGTATTGTTGATGGAACAAAAATATACATTGCTATATCTTTCTGCAAAGAGATCAGACAGTATAATTTTTCTTTCTTTTTTTTTTTTTTTTTTTTTTGAGACAGGGACTCATTCTGTCACTCACGCTGGAATGCAGTGGCACAATCATCGTTCACCACAGTCCTGACCTCCCAGGTCCAAGTGACCCTTCCACCTCAGCCTCCCAAGTTGCTGAGACCACAGGCACTACTACACCCAGTTAAGTTTTTTTATTTTTATGTTTGTAAAGACAGGAGTCTCACATGTTGCCCAGGCTGGACTGTAACTCCTGGGCTCAAAGCAATCCTCCTGCCTTGGCCTCCCAACATACTAGAATTATAGGTATGAGCAACTGTGCTCAGCCAGTATAACTTTTTTTTAATGTTCATAACCCTTTAACCCAGCAATCCCACTTCTAGGAAATCATCCTATAAAAATAAAAGCCCTAACAGCTAGAAAATGAGCAAGAAATGAAGAGACAGCTCACCACAGGGGATGTGCAGACAGCCAATAAGCACAGGAAAGATGTCCAACGCCATTAGCCATTAGGGAAATGCAAATTCAAACCACAGTGAGACACGACTACACACCTAGCAGAATGGCTAAAATACAAAGTCTTGGCAAAACCAAATGCTAGCAAGGATGCAGAGAAACTGAATCACTGACACATTACTTGTGGGAATGTAAAACGGTACAGCCACAATAGACAAGAGTGTGGCAGTTTCTGATAAAACTAGCTATGCAAATACCATACAACCGAGCAATGACACTCTTGTGCCAGAGAAATTATTGTTGGCAAGAAAGAAAAAGGTAGACTCATGCACTACTGGTAGAAATGTTTAGAAAGCAGGAAGCTGTTCTCTTTGACTTAAAACCCAACTCCTGGAAACCTACATGAAAAATATAAAATCCTCTGTATATTAAAAAATGATGCTTAAGGATTTCTATTGCTTCATTGTCCTTCACAGCAAAAATCAGAAACAAAGTCAGTATTTCACAGGCAACTGTTTCTGCATCTGCAACATGCAAAGCAATGTAGCCTTTTAAAAAGAATTATTAGCCAGGTATGGTGGCTCGCACCTATAATCCCAGCACTTTGGAAGGTCAAGGCAGGCAGATCACCTGAGGTCAGGAATTCAAGATCAGCCTAGCCAACATGGTGAAACCCCATCTTTACTAAAAACATAAAAAATTAGCCAGGTGTGGTGGCAGGTGCCTGTAATCCCAGCTACTTGGGAGGGTGAGACAAGAGAACTGCTTGAATCCAGGAGGCAGAGGTTGCAGTGAGCCACGATTGCACCACTGCACTCTAGCCTGGGTGATGAAATCTCAAAAAAAATAAATAAATAGGCCAGGCACAGTGGCTCACACCTGTAATCCCAGCACTTTGGGAGGCTGAGGCAAGCAAATCAGCTGAGGTCGGGAGTTCGAGACCAGCCTGACCAACATGGAGAAACCCCATGTCTACTAAAAATGCAAAATTAGCTGGGCATGGTGGCACATGCCTGTAATCTCAGCTACTTGGGAGGCTGAGGCAGGAGAATCACTTAAACCTGGGAGGCGGAGGTTGCAGTGAGCTAAGATCATGCCATTGCACTCCAGCCTGGGCAACAAGAGCAAAACTCAGTCTCAAAATAAATACATAAATAAATAAATAAAATTATTAGAACTGTAACTTGGAAATGTTTCAACGCTGGAATACCAAAAGAAAAAATAAAAATGCAGAGCATTATGTATGATTCCACTTTTGTAAAACAATGGCAATAAAGGTTAGATATGTGTGTATATATGTATGGCTATTTTATTTGTAAATAATTGTGTAAGCACGGAAAAAAGTAAAACAAATAATTCTTGGTCATTAACATAAGCAACCCAAGGAGAGAGAGAACATATGGAACAGAAAAAAGAGGGCCCTCCCTCTCTCCCCAAAATAAAATAGTTGATGAAAACTAAAAAGAAAAGAATTCATGCTTGGCAACAGCGATAACTCACAAGACAGCAGTTTTCAAAGTACTATAAGTGTGAAGGTTTGAGAATAGCAGAGAGGTATACACAAATAATCAAATTAATCTTTGTACAGAGGAACCAGAAACTAAAAATAACCTATCTTTAAATGGTAAATCATAATTTCTGATAATTTTCAAATGTTACTCATATAAACAATAATTGTCCTCCCTGGCACAGACGGATCTCCAACCCTTGGTCTAGATGCAAACGCTGCCTGGATTCTCTTGGCAGATGAGGAACATCAAAATCAGGAACAGGTGCTGGCAGCTGAGAAGGAATCTTCTGAAGGAGCTGGTAAATCAAAAGGGGAAAAGAGAATGGAGAAAAACAAGAGCCCCTGGATGCAGATGTGAATAAATGAAAAACAAGAAATCACATGAAGACAACAGCCAATGGGATCTCCAAGTCTGGTCAAAGTCCACAGCCTCAGAGACCAAAAAATTCAAACCAAAAGCTTGTTTTAAAAAAATAAAAACTCGGCCAGGCATGGCACAGTGGCATGCACTTGGAGTCCCAGCTATTTGGGAGTTTGAGGAGGGAAGATCATTTGAGGCCAGGAGTTCAAAGTCAGCCTGGGCAATATAACAAGACCCATCTTTAAAAACAATTTTTAATAAAGAAAAATAAAAAATTTAAAAACTAATATATATATTTGTTCTTATTCCTGCTTTCTGGCCAGTAATGCATGAGACCACCCTTTTCTCCTCCTTTTTTTTTTTTTTTTTTGAAATGGAGTCTTGCTGTGTTGCCCAGGCTGGAGTGCAGTGGCTCGATCTTAGCTCACTGCAACTTCTGCCTCCCAGGTTCAAGGAATTCCCTGCTTCAGCCTCCTCAGTAGCTTGGATTACAGGCACCTGCCACCACACCCAGCTAATTTTTGTATTTTTATTTGTTTTTTTCTTTTTTTTTTTTTTTTGAGATGGAGTCTCTGTCACCCAGGCTGGAGTGCAGTGGTGCAATCTCTGATTACTGCAACCTCTGCCTCCCGGGTTCAAGCAATTCTCCTGCCTCAGCCTCCCAAGTAGCTGGGACTACAGGCGCACACCGCCACAGCCGACTAATTTTTTTATTTTTAGTAGAGACAGGATTTCACAATGTTGCCCAGGCTGGTCTTGAACTCCTGAGCTCAGGCAATCCGCCCACCTTGGCTTCCCAAAGTGCTAGGATTACAGGTGTGAGCCACTGTGCCTGGTCAACTTTTGTATTTTTAGTAGAGATGGGGTTTCACCATCTTGGCCAGGCTCGTCTTGAACTCCTGACCTCGTGATCCACCTGCCTTGGCCTCCCAAAGTGCTGGGATTACTCCCAGCTGGGTGGATCACAAGGTCAGGAGTTCAAGACCAGCCTGGCCAAGATGGTGAAACCCCATCTCTACTAAAAATACAAAAATTAGCTGAGTGCAGTGGCAGGCACCTGTAATCCCAGCTACTCTAGAGGCTGAGGCAGAAGAATCACATGAACCAGGGCGGCAGAGGTTGCAGTGAGCCAAGATTTCGTCACTGCACTCCAGCCTGGGTGACAGAGTGAGACTCTGTCCCCACCAAAAAAAACAAACAAACAAACAAATTAGCTGGGTGAGGTGGTATACGCCTGAAATCCCAACTACTCATGAGGCTGAGGCACAAGAATCACTTGAACCCAGGAGGCGGAGGTGGCAGTGAGCAGAGATGACACCACCGCACTCCAGCCTGGGCGACAGAGACTCTGTCTGAAAAAAAGAAAAATTCAGACCAAAAAAAAGGGCTTAGATTGGCCATGTGCAGTGGCTCATTCCTGTAATCCCAGTACTATGGGAGGCCCAGGGAGGTGAATCACAGGGTCAGGAGAGCGGGACCATCCTGGCTAACATGGTAAAACCCCATCTCTACTAAAAATACAAAAAATTAACCGGGTGTGGTGGCACATGCCTGTAGTGCCAGCTACTCAGGAGGCCAAGGCAGGAGAACTGCTTGAACCCAGGAGGCAGAGGTTGCAGTGAGCCAAGATTGCAACACTGCACTCCAGCCTGGGCGACAGAGCGAGACTCTGTCTCAAAAGAAAAAAGGGGGGCTTAGATTTGTTAAATGCCCTAGAGGTTCCCCATTGCCAGAAATAATCTTTGTTCCAAAAAAGAAAAAAAAAAAAGCAATTCATTTAATGAAGCAGTAAAATAAAAGTATGCAATCAGAACTGTCTACTACAGAGCCTCAAAAGTGGAAGTAAAGTACTCAGGGTAAGGGAGAGGGAGAATCCCATTCATGAACCCCAGGATTTTGGGCCAGGATGACAAGATTCACAACATCCAGTCAACATCTCAAACTAGTTACAGGCTAGTGAGAAACTTGTGATGCAGAGAAGATAAAAATCACATGACCAACATTCAGAGACATTTAAAAGAGAAAAAAATTCCTGAAAAAGCCATTTCGTTTCGTAAGTCCCCTGGGGGATACACGTGACAGTTTTCAACCGCATTAAGAATAACATCAGGATCAACAAAGAGCAGCTGATTTTGGTTTTTCGCTTCCTGAAAAGTCCAAAACTGATTCTAATTCCTCAACAGATTAAAAAAAAAAAAATCACCAAAACAAATCATTCTTTCCTTGCATGCTTTCAAAGGAGAAGAAATGTTCTCCTATGATTTGTTCTGACAGTCACCTAAAAGGTTCACAAAAAATAGCAATTTCTTTTTTTTTTTCTTTTTTTGAAACAGGGTCTCACTCACATTACCGAGACTAGAATGCAGTGGTGTGATGATGGTTCACTGCAGCCCCGACCTCCTAAACTCAAGCGATCCACTTCAGCCTCCTGAGCAGCTGAGACCACAGGCCTGCACCACCACACTCGGCTAGCTAATTTTTGGGTTTTTTTGTTTTTTTTTTTTTTGTAGACATGGGTTTTCACCATGTTGCCCAGACAGGTCTCGAGCTCCTGGACTCAAGTGATCCTCCCACCATGGCCCCCCAAAGCGCTGAGATTACAGGTGCGGACCACTGCACCTCGACAAAATTAACACTTTCTAAATGCTCTAAGATGAATACCTGAAGCCAACCCACTGCCACCCATATGGTAAAGAGATCCAGTCTGTCAGTGTGTGGTAAATGCCTACCAAGTGTCAAAACACCTTGCATGTCATTATAATGAAAATCACAACAGCTAGCCATTACTGGAAACTTACTACCTGCCAGGCAGTGTTCTAAGGGTTGCATGGGAACTGACTCATAACAACCCTCTGAAGTGAATACCATTATATTACCCATTTCAGAGATGAGGAAATTGAGGTGGAAATTGAGGTGCAAGAAAGAAACTTGCCCAAAATCTCAATACAACTCGGAACTGGCAAAGCCAGGATCCAAACTCCAATCTCCAAAGCCCATGCTGATTCCACTGCCCCCACTATCGTTCCTGTTCATAATTCAAAGGGAAACTTCTAGATTACGTCCTCCGATTCCATATAAAGACACTTTGGCAGAACAGTCAAGCGTCTAGTCTTTGAGGTAACTTCTAGGGCCTACAAAACTCCTGAGCCATTATTTCTAGAAGGCAAAATATTCTAAAGATATCTTAAAGCTTCTTCTGAGACCAGTCTGAAAGAACATGGAATAATTTTAATGAACCACAAGAATGAGTCTTTGTTCCTAGGGAAAAACAGAGCTAGAAAACAACACCAACAGAAAGCGAAGAGGAGAAGCACGCATTTCAGAGCCCAGCAGCTGCCACCACTTCCTCCTGAGGAGGCTTCTCAGAACCCCATCCAAAAGAAAAAACAAGTCTTGCCTGCCATTTCCCCTAATGTCAATGCTGTTTTATGTTCCATGTGAAGACGGCTGCATCTCACGGTGTCTGTCTCATGACAAGATCAAACATCTCTCTCTCTCTCTCTCTCTCTCTCTCTCTCTCTCTCACACACACACACACACACACACACACTTGCACACATCCACTTGGATTTTGTATTTTGGCAAAATAATGCAGTGCACCATCTCGGCTCCCAATCCAGCAATGGCTGCTCTGTCCTGCTAGCACTGTCTCTCCTCGAACCGTTACTTGTCCACCAACACCTTGCGGTTCTTTCGATGTAAGGACATATACTATTATTTACTTATTTGTCTTGAATTTGACTCACTTTGTTCAGTTACAGACACTTGTTTAAAAAG
>PVKV010042245.1:0-10833 GCA_004027835.1 Alouatta palliata
TTGAGTTTATTGTTGGGACCACATAATAGGACCATTTTTTTTTGTCTTTAAAATTGTTGTAAATCTCTGTATGCACTTTGCTTTTTTATTAAACGTACTCCAAGGTGAGTCTTGACTCTTTAGGGTAGGACGAGATTGTACACTAACACCAGCATGGACCTGCTTTTCATTGTGTCTGAAACGTGAGCCACGTAGTGTCAGCCTGCTGTGAAGTTAACATTGCCAGGACGAATCTTCTACAGAAATAATTTCCATTTTTTTTCAGTATTTAGTAGTGAAAGATATTAATGCATTAATGGTAATACATTTCTGGTTTAATATAAATTACGGATGTTTTCTAGTTGTGCATGAATGCTGGCAACTTAGTGAGTTTTGACAGTTGTTTAAATATGTAATGTTAAGCTTAGGTTTAAAAAAGTAAAGCTGGTAAACCGGGTCTTTGTCATTTGCTTAAAAAAAAAAAAAAATGCGAATGTGTTGGTGCATTCAAAAAAAAAAAAATTGCATTCTATGATTACAGTCCACTTATATTTATTGAGATTTGTCTTATGGCTCAGATATGATCTGTTTTGGTGAATGTTCATTTGCATTTAAAATGGATATATATTTGCCGGGCGCGGTGGCTCACGCCTGTAATCCCAGCACTTTGGGAGGCCGAGGCAGGTGGATCACGAGGTCAAGAGATCGAGACCATCCTGGTCAACATGGTGAAACCCCGTCTCTATTAAAAATACAAAAAAATTAGCTGGGCATGGTGGCACATGCCTGTAGTCCCAGCTACTCGGGAGGCTGAGGCAGGAGAATTGCTTGAACCCAGGAAGCGGAGGTTGCGGTGAGCCAAGATCGCGCCATTGCACTCCAGCCTGGGTAACAAGAGCGAAACTCCGTCTCAAAAAAAAAGAAAAAAAATAAAAATAAAAAAAATAAAATGGATATATATTCAGGCTGGGCGTGGTGTCTCACGACTATAATCCCAGCACTTTGGGAGGCCGAGGTGGATGGATCACCAGGTCAGCAGTTCAAGACCAGTCTGGCAAACATGGTGAAACCCCGTCTCTAAAAAAATATATAATGAATATATACTCCATATTTGGGTATAGTATTCTATAAAAGTAAGTTAGGTCGCCAGGCGCGGTGGCTCATGCCTGTAATCCCAGCACTTTGGGAGGCCGAGGCGGGTGGATCACGAGGTCAAGAGATCGAGACCATCCTGGTCAACATGGTGAAACCCCGTCTCTACTAAAAATACAAAAATTCGCTGGGCATGGTGGCACGTGCCTGTAGTCCCAGCTACTTGGGAGGCTGAGGCAGGAGAATTGCTTGAACCCAGGAGACGGAGGTTGTGGTGAGCCAAGATCACGCCATTGCACTCCAGCCTGGGTAACAAGAGTGAAACTCCGTCTCAAAAAAAAAAAGTAAGTTAGGCCAAGTTAGTTAATGTTAATGTTCTGTGTTCTTACTTTCCATTTACTTGTTTTTACCAGCTACTGAAAGGAGAGTGTTAATTTCTGACTATAATTGTACATTTTTCTTTTTATCATTTTATTTATTTTAGAGACAGAGTCTCTGTCACCAAGGTTGGAGTGCAGTGACATGATCTTGGCTCACTGCAACCTCTGCCTCAGGGCTTCAAGTGATTCTCGTGCCTCAGCCTCCTGATAGCTGGGATTACAGGCATGCAACAACATGCCTGGCTAATTTTTGTATTTTTGGTGGAGATGGAATTTCACCATGTTGGCCAAGCTGGTCTTGAGCTCTTGATCTCAGGTGTTCCACCTGCTTTGACCTCCCAAAGTGCTGGAATTACAGGCCTGAGCCACCGTGCCTGGCCTCTTTTTATCCTTTTAATTTTTTACTTTTAGTTAAGATGAGGGTTTCCCTGTGTTGCCCAGGCTGGTCTTGAACTCCTGGGCTCAAGCAATCCTCTTGCCTTGGCCTCCCATATCCTTTCATTGTTTTGCTTCATGAATTTTGAAGCTATTAGTAATTTGATGTGCATTTAGGAATGTTAATTCTGCTTAATGAATTGACCCTTTTATCATTAAGAAATGTCCATCTTGATCTCTAGCAATATTGTCCGGAAGCCTTATTTTTCTGACATTGTAGTCATTCCAGTTTCCTTGTGTCTAGTGTTTATCAACTGTCTTTGTTTTAAAGTGTGTCTCTTGTAAATAGCAGTCTTGCGTCTGTATCTAGTCTAACAGCCTGTAGTTGCTTTTTTTTTTTTTTTTTTTTTTTTTTTTTTTTTTTTTTTTTTTTTTTTTTTTTTTTTTTTTTTTTTTTTTTTTTTTTCTTTTGAGACAGAGCCTCTCTCTCTCACCCAGGCTGCTGGAGTACAGTGGTGCCGAGGTGGGCGGGATCACCTGAAGGCAGGAGTTCTAGACCAGCCTGGCCAACATGGTGAAATCCTGCCTCAAAAAAAAATAAAGTAAAATAAAATTATATCTTTGCTCACAGTTTACTTTTAAATACACTACTTAATTTTTTTTTTTTTTTGAGACAAACTCTTGCTCTGTTGTCCAGGCTGGAGTGTACTCTCATGTTTATGGCTCACTGCAGCCTCACAGTCCTGGACTCAAGTGATCCTCCTGCCTTGGCCTCCCAAAGCACTAGGATTACAGGCATATACCACCACTATACTGCTTCATCCTTTTTTCTTTTCTCTTTTTTTTTTTTTTTTTTTTTTGAGATGGAATTTCGCTCTTGTTACCCAGGCTGGAGTGCAATGGCGCGATCTCGGCTCACCGCAACCTCCGCCTCCTGGGTTCAAGCAATTTTCCTGCCTCAGCCTCCCGAGTAGCTGGGACTACAGGCACGTACCACCATGCCCAGCTAATTTTTGTATTTTTAGTAGAGACAGGGTTTCACCATGTTGACCAGGATGGTCTTGATCTCTTGACCTCGTGATCCACCCGCCTCTGCCTCCCAAAGTGCTGGGATTACAGGCGTGAGCCACCGCACCCAGCCCTTTTTTGTTTTTTCTGAGATGGAGTCTCTCTCTGTCACCCAGGCTGCAACCTGGACGACAACCCTTTGCTCACTGCAACCTCCAACTCCCTGGTTCAAGCGATTCTCCTGCCTCAGTCCCCCGAGTAGCTGGGACTACAGGCATTTGCAACTATACATGGCTAATTTTTGTATGTTTAGTAGAGATGAGGTTTCACCATGTTGGTCAGGCTCGTCTTGAACTGCTGATCTCAAGTGATCCACTGGCTTTGGCCTCCCCAAGTGCTGGGGCTCCACTGCTTCATCTTATAATGATACTCTTTGATTTTTCTTGCTCTTATCCTATTGTTTGTCCTATAGAAGTAATGCATTTTACTTCTCAGAATTGTACAGAATTTTGCCTTTGTTTTGACCAGTTATCTTAAATTCAGAATTAAGAAGAAAAGTTTTGTATTTATCCACGTTTCTGTTTTCAGTATCTTTTTCTCTAGATCCCAAATGTCCCTCATCTTTTTTTTTTTTTTTTTTTTTTTTTTTTTTTTTTTTTTTTTTTTTTTTTTTTTTTTTTTTTTTTTTTTTTTTTTTTTTTTTTTTTTTTTTTTTTTTTTAAATCTGAGACGGAGTTTTGCATTTGTTGCCCAGGCTGGAGTGCTATGGCGCCATCTCAGCTCACCACAACCTCCACCTCCTGGGTTCAAGCGATTCTCCTGCCTCAGCATCCGAGTAGCTGTGATTACAGGCGTGCACCATCACTGCTGGCTAATTTTGTATTTTTAGTAGAGACTGGTTTCTTCATGTTGATCGAACTGGTCTTGAACTCCTCATGATCCATCCACCTCGGCCTCCCTGCTGGGATTACACGTGTGAGCCACCACACCTGGCTGGTCCTTTTTTTTTGACTCAGAGTTTCACTCTTGTTGCCCAGGCTGGAGTGCAATGATGCGATCTTGGCTCACCACAATCTCCACCTCCTAGGTTCAAGCAATTCTCCTTTCTTTGCCTCCTGAGTAGCTGGGATTATTACAGGCATGCACCACCACACCTGGCTAATTTTTGTTTTTTTAGTAGAGTGGTGTTTCACCACGTTGGTCAGACTGGTCTTGAACTCCGACCTCAGGTGATCCAGGCACCTTGGCCTCACAAAGTGCTGGGATTACAGGCATGAACCACTGGGCCTGGCTGGCATGCTTTATTTTGATGACAATTCAGTGATCATGCCTTTTTTTCCCTGCTCTATGTCCATTCCCCCATCATAAGATTTTTCTCATTGTTGGTTTTTAGAAATTTGCCATGTTGTTTTTGTTGTTGTTGTTGTTGTTTATTCTGCTTTGGGTCTCTTTGCTTCCAAAATCAGTGGGTTTATATCTTGCATCTAATTTGAACTTAAAAAATAAAATGAAATAAAATAAAAACAGACTGGATCTTGCTTTTTCAGGCCAGTCTTGAGCTCCTGATCTCAAGCAATCCTGCGACCTCAGCCCAAAGTGTGGGAGGCTGAGGTGGATGGATCACCTGAGGCCGGGAATTTAAGACCAGCCTGGACAACCCCATCTCTACTAAAAATACAAATTAGCCAAGCATGGTGGCACCTGCCGATAGTCCCACCTACTCAGGAGGCTGAGGCACGTGAACCCGGGAGGTGGAGGTTGCAGTGAGCTGAGATTGCACCACTGCATTCCCGCCTGGACAACAGAGCTAGACTCCGTCTCAAAAATAAAAATAAAAATAAAAAATTAAACATAGAGACATCAAATTTGTGTTACTATTCTTTGCACTTAGTGAATTAATTAACTACAATTAAACAGATATTAAACTACAAAGCAATGTTTTAGGTTCCAAGTATAGGACATTGTCCTTATTAAGTATTATTTATTAAAATATTCTTTCCCAACTGGCATGGTGGCTCATGCCTGCAATTCCAGCACTTTGGGAGGTAGGTAGATCACAAGGGCAGGAGTTCGAGACTAGCCTGACCAACATGGCGAAACCCTGTCTCTACTAAAAATACAAAAAAAATTAGCCAGGCGTGGTGGGGCCCCCTGTAATCCTAGCTACTCAGGAGGCTGAGGGAGAATTGCCTGAAGCCGGGAGTTAGAGGTTGCAGTGAGCTGAGATTGTGCCACTGCACTCCAGCCTGGGTGACAGAGTGAGACTCCTCCTCAAAAAAAAAAAAAAAAAAAAAAAAAAATTATTTCCCAATTCTTTCTCTCCTCTGGAGTTTTTTCTTTTCCTTTTCTTTTGTTTTCTTTTCTTTCTGACAGAGTCTCGCTCTTTTGCCAGGCTGGAGTGCAGTGGTGCCGTCTCGGCTCACTGCAGCCTCTGCCTCCTGGGTTCAAGCGATTCTCCTGCCTCAGCTTCCTGAGTAGCTGAGACTACAGGTGCGCATCACCATGCCCAGCTAATTTTTGTATTTTAAGTAGAGACGGGGTTTCACCATGTTGGCCAGTACGGTCTCTATCTCTTGACCTCATGATCTATTCACCTCGGCCTCCCAAAGTGCTGGGATTACAGGCATGACCCACCACGCCTGGCCTGCCTGGGGACCTGTTTCTGTTGACATTTTTTTTCCTGCTTCTCATGTCTGATATTTTATTGTAAGCTGAACTTTATGGATGCTATTTTGAGTGTCTATATATATTTTGCAATTCAGAGACTTTTTTTTTTTTTTTGAGACAGGGTCTCACTTTGTTACCCAGGCTGGAGTGCGGTGGCACAATCATGTCTCATTGCCTCACTGCAGCCTTGACCTCCTGGGCTCAAGCAGTTCTCCTGTTGCAGCCCCCAAGTAGCTGGGACTCAGGGACACCCTACCACACCTGGCTAATTTTTTTTGTATTTTTTGTGGAGATGGGGTTTTGCCATGTTGCCATATCTGATCTTCAACTCCTGAGCTCACGTGACCTACCTGCCTTGGCCTCTCATGCTGGGATTATAAGTGTGAGCCATTGTGCCTGACCAGGAGACTTTTCATATATGTGAGCATGTATGTGCAACCATCACCACAGTTAATTTGTTATTACTGTTTTTGAGACAGCGTCTCATTCGGTCACTGAGGCTGGAGGGCAGTGGTGCGATCTGGGCTCACTGCAACCTCTGCCTCCCGGGTACAAGAGATGCTCCTGCCTCAGCTTCCCAAGTAGCTGGGATTATAGGCGTAAGCCACCACACCTGGCTAATTTTTATATTTTTAGTAGAGATGGGTTTTTACCATGTTGGCCAGACTGTTCTCAAACTCCTGACCTCAAGTGATCTGCCTGCCACATCCTCCCAAAGTGCTGAGATTATAGGTGTGATCCACCATGCCTGGCCCACAGTTTATTTTATTATTTTATTTTATTTACAGTTTTTTTTTTTTTTTTTTTTGAGATGGAGTCTCACTGTTGCCCAGGTTAGAGTGCAGTGGTGCGATCTTAGCTCACTGTAACCTCTGCCTCCCAGGTTCAAGTGATTCTGCTGCGTCAGCCTCCTGAGTAGCTGGGATTACAGATACCTGCCACCATGCCCTGCTAATTTTTGTATTTTTTTTGAAATGGAGTCTCGTACTGTCACCCAGGGTGGTGTGCAGTGGTATGATCTCAGCTCGCTGCAACCTCCGCCTCTTGGGTTCAAGCAATTCTTCCTCAGCCTCCTGAGTAACGGGATTACAGGCTCCTGCCATCACTCCTGGCTAATTTTTTGTATTTTTAGTATAGATGGGGTTTCACTATGTTGGCTAGGCTGCTCTCCAACTCCTGACCTCGTGATTTACCTGCCTTGGCCTCCTAAACTGCTGGGATTACAGGCGTGAGCTACTGACTGGGCCTGGCCAATTTTTGTATTTTTAGTAGAGATGGAGTTACACCATGTTGGCCAGGCTGGTCTCGAACTCCTGAGCTTGGGTAATCCAACTACCTTGGCTTCCCAAAGTGGTGGGATTACAGGTGTGAGCCACCAGGCCTGGCCCCACAGTTAATTTGAGAGCAACTTTATTTTTTGAGATTGAGTCTCCCTCTGTCACCTATCTGGAGTGCACCCTCTGCCTTCTGGTTTCAAGGGATGCTTCTGAGTAGCTGGGACTATAAGCACGTGCCACCACGCCTAGCTAATTTTTGTATTTTTAGTAGAAATGGGGTTTTGCTATGTAGGCCAGGCTGGTCTCATGACGGCCAGTGATCCACCTGCCTTGGCCTCCCAAAACGCTGGAATTACAGTTACCACACTTGGCCAGCCTTTCTATTTTGTAGAGGAGAAAGGCATTCCTTGGCTCACAATAGGGTTATGTCCCAATAATAGCATTGTAAATTGAAAAATTTCTAAGTCAAAAATATATTTAATACACCTAACCTACCAAACATCATAGGTTAGCCTGATCTATCTTAAATGTGCTCAGAACTCTTACATTAGCTTACGGTTGAGCAAAATTGTCTAACATAAAGCCCATTTCATAATAGTGTTGAATATCTCATGGAATATATTGATACTGACTGAAAATTAGTGGTCATCTAGGCACTCATGGTTTTAACATACACAGCTAAAGGCACGCTTGGCCTGGAGGATGTTTGAAGTATTGAACTAGATATTAATTTCTGGATAATGGAGAAGCTACAGCAACAGGGTCATTAGTTGCTCTTCTAAGCGTTGGAGCCCGTTGATACTTGTTGATGGTTTAGCAGGCATAGTGTTCAAGAAGATATTAAGTATTGGTTGTTCATCCTCATGAGCGTGTGGCTGACTGGGAGCTGCAGCTCACTGCTGCTTACCAGCACTGAAAGAGTATCATATTACATGTCACTAGCCAGTGAAGAGATCAAAATCCAAAATTTGAAGTGTGCTTTCTTCTTCATACCATTGTAAATCCAAAAATCATGAGTCAGGGACTATCTGTTATATATGCCTTTATAGTCTTACCTTCCTGTCAGTTTCTTACACTTTCATAGGACTTTGAATGTATCATCCTTTGAGGTTGTGAATAGTTTTGAGAGTAGACATATGATAATCAATGCGAATTGTTGAATGAATGGCCGTGTGATCTCAGCTTGGAGTGTTCAAAATGTTGCATTGAAATTGTCAGAGTTCTTGTTTGTATTCTTCACTAAATGTTAGCCCCAAAGGGACTAGAACTGTATCTTATCCATTGCTGTGTTTTTAGTGCTAGCACAGAACAGGTGATAGATAAGTGAAGGATTAAGAAAATTTAATATTGGGGCTGGGTGTGGTGGCTCATGCCTGTAGTCCAGCACCTGGGGAGGCTGAGGCAGAGAGAGGATCTTTTGAACCGAGGAGTTTCGAGACTAGCTTGGACAACAAAGTGGGACTCCCTAAAACATGCAAAAAAATCAGCTGGGCATGGTGGCATGGGCTTGTAGTCCCAGTTACTCAGGAGGCTGAGGTGGAAGGATCACCTGACTGGGGAAGTCAAAGCTGCATTTGGCTGTGATGTGCCACTGCACTACAGCCTGGGCAACAGTGAGACCCTGTTTCAAAAAAACAGAAAAAAAAAAAAAATTTAATGTCTTTCAAGATACAGTGTGTCCTCTGTGACTGTGGGTTCAGTATATGTGAATTCAGCCAACTTTGGATGGAAAATATTTGGGGGAAAAATACCCTGCATCTGTCCTGAACACGTACAGACTTATTCCTTGTCATTCTGTAAACAATACAGTGTAAAGTATTTACACTGTATTAGTTTTTATAAGTAATTTAGAAATGATTAAAAGTATATCAGAATATCTGTGTAGGTTATATGTAAACATTATACCATTTTATTTATTTATTTATTTTATTTTATTTTATTTTTTTAAAGACAGGATTTCACCATGTTGGTCAGGCAGGTCTTGAACACCCGACCTCAGGTGATCCACCCGCCTTGGCCTCCAAAGTGCTTGGATTACAGGCGTGAGCCACCACGCCCAGCCTATACCATTTTATATAAGGGACTTGAGCATCCATGGATGCTGGTCAGTGAGTTCTGGAACCAATCTGCAGATTTTGAGAGACAGCTGTACAACAGAAGGGACAGCAGATTAAATCTTACATTCAGTTAACAGTTGGAATAAGGTGGTTTCGTTACGTATAAATCATTATTAGAGTACGGACGATGTATCTTTTTTTTTTTTTATTGCATTTTAGGTTTGGGGTACATGTGAAGAACATTCAAGATTGTTGCATAGGTACACACGTGGCAGTGTGATTTGCTGCCTTCCTCCCCATTACCTATATCTGGCATTTCTCCCCATGCTATCTCTCCCCAACTCCCCACCCCCCGGCTGTCCCTCCCCTATTTCCCCCCCAACAGACCCCAGTGTGTGATGTTCCCCTCCCTGTGTCCATGTGTTCTCATTGTTCAACACCCGCCTGTGAGTGAGAACATGCGGTGTTTGATTTTCTGTTCTTGTGTCTGTTTGCTGAGAATGATGGTTTCCAGGTTCATACATGTCCCTACAAAAGACACAAACTCATCATTTTTTATGGCTGCATAATATTCCATGATGTGTACGTGCTCCATTTTCCCTGTCCAGTCTATCATCAATGGATATTTGGGTTGGTTCCAGGTCTCTGCTATTGTAAACTGTGCTGCAGTTAACATTTGTGTGCATGTGTCCTTACAGTAGAATGATTTATAATCCTTTGGATATATACCCAGTAATGGGATTGCTGGGTCAGATGGAATTTCTAGTTCTAGGTCCTTGAGGAATCGCCACACTGTCTTCCACAATGGTTGAACTAATTTACACTCCCACCAACAGTGTAAAAGTGTTCCTATTTCTCCATATCCTCTCCAGCATCTGTTGTCTCCAGATTTTTTAATGATCGCCATTCAAACTGGTATGAGATGGTATCTCAATGTAGTTTTGATTTGCATTTCTCTAATGACCAGTGATGATGAGCATTTTTTCATATGTTTGTTGACCTCATGTATGTCTTCTTTTGTAAAGTGTCTGTTCATATCCTTTGCCCACTTTTGAATGGGCTTGTTTGTTTTTTTCTTGTAAATCTGTTTTAGTTCTTTGTAGATTCTGGATATCAGCCCTTTGTCAGATGGGTAGACTGCAAAAATTTTTTCTCATTCTGTTGGTTGCCGATTCACTCTAATGACTGTTTCTTTTGCCGTGCAGAAGCTGTGGAGTTTGATTAGGTCCCATTTGTCTATTTTGGCTTTTGTTGCCAGTGCTTTTGGTGTTTTGGTCATGAAGTCCTTGCCTATGCCTATGTCCTGAATGATTTTGCCTAGGTTTTTTTCTAGGGTTTTTATGGTGTTAGGTCTTATGTTTAAGTCTTTAATCCATCTGGAGTTAATTTTAGTGTAAGGTGTCAGGGAAGGGGTCCAGTTTCTGCTTTCTGCACATGGCTAGCCAGTTTTCCCAACACCATTTATTAAACAGGGAATCCTTTCCCCATTGCTTGTTTTTGTGAGGTTTGTCAAAGATCAGATGGTTGTAGATGTATGGTGTTGCCTCCGAAGACTCTGTTCTGTTGCATTGGTCTATATCTCTGCTTTGGTACCAGTACCATGCTGTTTTGATTACTGTAGCCTTGTAGTATAATTTGAAGTCCGGTAGTGTGATGGCTCCGACTTTGTTCTTTTTGCTTAGAATTGACTTGGCTATGCAGGCTCTCTTTTGGTTCCATATGAAGTTTTTTTTTTTTGAGACAGAGTTTTGCTGTTGTTACCCAGGCTGGAGTGCAATGGCACAATCTCGGCTCACCGCAACCTCCACCTCCTGGGTTCAAGCAATTCTCCTGCCTCAGCCTCCCAAGTAGCTGGGACTACAAGCACATGCCACCATGCCCAGCTAATTTTTGTATTTTTAGTAGAGATGGGGTTTCACCATGTTGACCAGGATGGTCTCGATCTCTTGACCTCGTGATCCACCCGCCTCGGCCTCCCAAAGTGCTGGGATTACAGGC
>PVKV010042246.1:0-10860 GCA_004027835.1 Alouatta palliata
CTGGAGTCCAGGTTTCAAATTGGAACATCATGGCTACAGCCACTTAAATGTGATCCTGGTGGTCTGCTCTGCCTCCTGCATCTGGAAGCAGGATGTCCAGGCTGGATGGAAAGTGCTGCTTTTACATCATGTTCCAAGGGCTTCCTGGAAAGACAGAAGAAGAAAGAAAAAGAAAGCACAGGCACTTGAGTCCCAGCCCGCCTCTCTCTCTGGAGCAGTGACTCACCCTGGGACACAGTCAGCAGAACCCTCTAGGGCATCCTGAAACTTGACTTGGTTGTTTTGACCTGGCATGAGACTGGACTATGTCCTGGGGGCTGGCCTGTGGAAATGGGACAAAAGCTCTATCAAGCTGTTCCACACCCTTCGAGATCCCTAACTCTCCACAGACTCCTGGTGCCTTAGTTGAGCAGAATTTACTGACTCAGTGCCTGGCACTGGAGGCCTGTGGGGTGTTAGGCCCTGAGCTGGGAACTGCAGATTTGAGCATGCTGAGGATCACATCCTTGGGGCAGGAGGCTCAGGTTTACAAATCACTGCATGTCACAGACTTATGGGGTCACCAGAGCCAGTTGGAAGCACAATTTAAAATCAGTGACTGCAGCCTAGTGCGGTGGCTCATGCCTGTAATCCCAGCACTTTGGGAGGCCAAGGAGGGCAGATCACCTGAGGTCAGGAGTTCGAGACCAGCTTGGCCAACATGGTGAAACCCTGTCTCTACTAAACATAAAAAAATCAGATGAGCATGGTGGTGCATGGCTGTAATCCCAGCTACTTGGGAGGCTGAGGCAGGAGAATTGCTTAAGCCTGGAAGGTGGAGGCTGCAGTGAGCCGAGATCGTACCACTGCACTCCAGCCTGGGTGACAGAGCAAAATTCCGTCTCAAACCAACCAACCAACAAAACAAAACCAAAAACATCAAAAAATAATATTGGTGACTGCCACTTTTTTTCTTTTTTCTTTTTTAATTGCACTGAGAATATGCAGAGCCAGAGCCCAGGAGTTTAAGACCAGCCTGGGCAACATAGCAAGAATCTGTCTCTAAGAAAAAAAGAAAAAGTAAAATAATTGTTGAGTTGTCAGATCAATGCTGGAGCAAAATGACACAAAGACGCCTACTCAGTGACTGCTAGGATCCACTTGGCACTCCCAGTAGAGCCCCAGGAAGACTCCACATCCAGTTAGGATCCCAACACCCCCAGCTTCCCAGCCAGGAGGGACTTGAGCTTCCCCAGATGTATGCGTTTTCTGGGGCTGCCATAGCAAAGAACCAAAATCTGAGAGGCTTAAAACAACAGACATTTATTATCTCCCAGTTCTGGAGCCTAGAAGTCTAAATGCAAGGCGTCAGCAGGGCCGTGCACGCTCTGATGGCTCTGGGCTAAGAACGCTTCCTCGTCTCTTCCAGCTTTGGTTGCTGGCCAGCATCCTTGACGTCTCTCTATTCACGTGGCTGTCTCCTCCTGCGTCTTCACATCGCCCTCCCTCTGCATTTCTGTGTCCAAATTTCCCTTTTACAAGGACACTAATCATATTGGATTAGGGCCCCCTGACCTCATTTTATTATTTTTCATTATATATGTGCATATTTTATTATTTTTCATTATATATATGCATATATATAATGAAAAATAAATATTATAAATATATTGTAAATCCAATATATTAATAATTCATATTAATATAATACCTAATATAGTATAAATGATATATTATAGATATAATATATATTTATATTTAATATATGCATATAATATATTATAAAATATAAATATATATTCATATATATTTATATTTTTATATAATTGATACATATTAAATTTATATGTTGATTGTATATAAATATTAAATATATATTATATGAATATATAATATATTTATATTTTATAATGTATATTATATACATATATTAAATAAAATATTTTTTTCATGTTTTTTATTTTTTTAATTTTTATTTTTTGTTTTTTGTTTTTTTTAATTGTATTTGGGCTCTGGGGTACATGTGAATGTCCTGCATCCTGCAGGATTGTCGCATAGGTACATACGTGCCAAGGTGGTTTGCTGTCTCCATCCCCCCCTCGCCCCCCATCACCTACATCAGGCATTTCTCCCGGTGTTATCTCTCCCCATCCTCCCTGCCCCACTCCCTGCTGTCCCTCCTCTCCCCTCCCCTCCACCACCCTACCTAGCCCTGTGAGTGTTGTTCCCTTCCCTGTGCCCAAGTGTTCTCATTGTTCATCACCCACCCATGAGTGAAAACATGTGGTGTTTGGTTTTCTGTTCTTGTGTCAGTTTGCTAAGAATGATGGTTTCTAGGTTCATCCATGTCTCTACAAAGGACATGAACTCATCATTTTCTATGGCTGCATAGTATTCCATGGTGTATGTGTGCCACATTTTATTTTGTCCAGTCTATCATTGATGGGCATTTGAGTTGGTTCCAGGTCTTTGCTATGGTAAACAGTGCTGCAGTGAACATACATATGCATGTGTCTTTATGATAGAACGATTTATAATCCTTTGGGTATATACCCAGTAATGGGATTGCTGGGTCAAATGGAATTTCTATTTCTAGATCCTTGAGAAATTGCCACACTGTCTTCTATAATGGTTGAACTAATTTACACTCCCACCAACAGTGAAAAGTGTTCCTTTTTCTCCACATCCTCTCCAGCATCTGTTGTCTCCAGATTTTTTAATGAGCACCATTCTAACGGGTATGTGACAGTATCTCAATGTGGTTTGATTTGCATTTCTCTAATGACCAGTGATGATGAGCATTTTTTCATATGTTTGTTGGCCACATGTTTGTCTTCTTTTGAAAAGTGTCTCTTCATATCCTTCACCTACTTTTGAATGGGTTTGTTTGTTTTTTTCTTGTAAATCTGTTTTAGTTCTTTGCAGATTTTGGATATTAGCCCTTTGTCTGATGGGTAGATTGCAAAAATTTTTTTCCCATTCTGTTGGTTGCAGGCTTACTCTAACGACTGTTTCTTTTGCTGCGCAGAAGCTCTTAAGTTTAATTAGGTCCCATTTGTCTATTTTGGCTTTTGTTGCCATTGCTTTTGGTGTTTTAGTCATGAAGTCCTTGCCTATGCCTATGTCCTGAATAGTTTTGCCTAGGTTTTCTTCTAGGGTTTTTATGGTGTTAGTTCTTATGTTTAAATCTTTAATCCATCTGGAGTTAATTTTTGTATAAAGTGTAAGGAAGGGGTCCAGTTTCAGCTTTCTGCACATGGCTAGCCAGTTTTCCCAGCACCATTTATTAAACAGGGAATCTTTCCCCATTGCTTGTTTTTGTCCAGTTTATCAAAGATCAGGTGGTTGCAGATGTGTGGCGTTGCTTCCGAGGCCTCTGTTCTGTTCCATTGGTCTCTATCTCTGTTTTGGTACCAGTACCATGCTGTTTTGATTACTGTAGGCTTGTAGTATAGTTTGAAGTCAGGTAGCATGATGCCTTCAGCTTTGTATAATAGATATTTTACATATATATATATGAAATAAAATATATTTTAAACTACAAATATATTAAATAAAATATATAACAATATATACATATATGTATATATATTTAAAATATAAATGTATATATAGTTATAAATATAATTGAGATAGAGTCTCACTGTATTGCCCTGGCTGGTCTCAAACTCCTAGGCTGAAGCAATCATCCTGCTGCAGCCTCCTCCCAAAGTGCTGGGACTAGGTGTGAGCTGCTGCACCCAGCCCTTGACCTTATTTTAACTTGATTAGTTCTTAAAGAACTTCCTTCCAAAAAAAGGCCCAGTCTGAAGCAGTGGATGTCAGGACTTCAATGTATCCTTTTGTGAGTGTGGGAGGGGGTCACAATTTAACCCGTAATGCCAGGTTTATAAAACTATTCTTGGCAAGACCCACAGCAACATAAAACTGTGGCCAAAAGTATGAACTGTGGATCTAGAAGGATTTGGTTTGACATCAAATCCAAACTTCTTGCCAGTTTTCTGAACCTGGCACATCACTGTAACCTTGGCTTTCTGGGCATCCTCTAAGACAGAGACAATAGTGCTTCCCTCATAGTGCTTGTAGAAAGGGGTCACTACTGATATATTTAGCTATCTAGCACCTAGAATGCCTGCATCAATAAATAAAATATTTTATTTATTGACAAAATATAATTTTTTTAAGAGACAAGGTCTCACTTTGTTATCTGCTAGCTATATATATATATATATATATATATATATATATGGTAATTTAGGGGTATATATATATTTTAAAAAGGTAAAGTATAAAAAAGTAAGGCTATGTATATATTTAAGGCAATTTATTTATATTATATTTATTTATATTACTTTAAATATATATCTCCTTACTTTTTTTTTTTAAGAGACAAGGTCTCACTCTGCTCCTGGGCTAGAGTGCAGTGGTGTGATTATGGCTTACTGTAGCCCTGTAGGCTCAACCTCTTGGGCTCCTCCTGTCTTGGCTTCCTGAGTAGCTGGGACTGCAGGTGTGTGACACCTTGCCCAACTAATTTTTAAATTTTATTGTAGAGGTGGAATTTCACTATGTTGCTGATGTTAGTCTTGAACTCCTGGCCTCAAGTGAACCTTCTGCCTCAGCCTCCCAAAGCACTAGAATTACAGGTGTGAGCCACCACATCTGGCCTAGTCCTTACCTTGAGAGACACTCCATGGGCAGAAAAGATGATATAGACCTAAACAAGAAATTATAATATATCATGATGTCAGAAACAATGGCAATATCTACAAAATACAGTAGAAGTAGAAAGGAAGGCCTGGGGGACTTCACAGAGCAGGTGACATCTGGAGAAGGGTTTTAAAGGTTAAGCAAGAGTTTGGCAGGCATAGGCATGGAGGTGGGAAACAATAGGGCCCATTCCAGGCATCATAAGCAACCTGGCATTACAGGACTACAAAGTGCAAAAGAAGCAGAGGTGGGAGATGGAGTGGAAAGAGCAAGCAGGAAACAGATCATAAATGGCTTCAGGTGCTCTTCAAGGAAGCACAGGCTTTATTTATCTCCTGTGGTGACAAGGAGGCATTTCAAGGGTTGGAAGTATGAATCAAGTCCCAGAAGAAATGGATAACTCACTCAATCTGTGTAACCAAGGAGAGTTTAATAAATGGACCATGTATAAAGGATCGAGAAGGGCTGGGCAAGGTGGCTCACACCTGTAATTCTAACTTGGGAAGGCCAAGATGGGAGGATTGCTTGAGCCCAGGAGTTTGAGACTAGCCTGGGAAACATAGTGAGAACCTCATCTTTAAAAATTAAAAAACAAACAAACACACACACACAAAACTTAGCTGGGTGTTGTGGCACATACCTGTTGTCCCAGCTACTTGGGAGTCTGAGTTGGAAGGATCACTTGAACCCAGGGGGTCGAAGCTACAGTGAGCCGTGATTGTGCAACAGCATTCTAGCCTGGGCAAGAGTGAGATGCTGTCTCAAAAAAAAAAAAAAAAAAAAAAAAAAAGTGGGGTCAGGGGGATTGAGAAGTGATTAGGAAAACAACAAAGGGTGGTGCAGTGCGCCAGCAGAAGCAACAGCAGGGAACTCTTACTGCATCTAGGCTGGAAACAGTGAGTGAAAAGAGTGAGAACCAGAATCCCATAGCTGTAGGAGTGGCCACCTGATGGACGTGGGCTTTGGTAGAGGAAGGCAGTCACCGACAACCCTGGGAGCTCAGTGGTTAGATACGCCAACCTCTTCCCACCCTCCAATCTTCCGACCCAGTTGGAAGTCCAAGGGCAAGGAAGTTCAGGAGACAGAGTCTATAGAAGTCAGCTCCCAGGGCATCAGGATGGAGAGGGTGGAGATGGAGAGAACATCTGGAGAAGCAAAGGAAAGCTATCCAGCTCAGAGGTCTGCTGGTGGCTTGAAGGAGGCTGGGTGCAGGGAATTGGTAATAGCCTGGCAGAGAAGCTTTGATTCTGAACTCAAGCCTCTGAGAAGGTTTGGAAAGGCAAGGATGGAGCTGTAAGAAATTTAGGAGGGAGAGTTGGTCACATAATTATAGAAGATAAGTGAAAAGGAAGAGCCTGGAAGTCTAGAAATTTAGGCTTTGGGTAAAGGCATGAGTGTAGATGCTGTCAATTCAGGAAGGGAAATTAAGAGAAAGAGAAGGTTTTCATTTTGCTCAAGATCATGCCGGTGAAGGTAAGGGAGAGTGGTGCTAATAAGCTCAGTTTGGGACTTGTTGAGGAGCCAGAGGGACATCCTAATTAAGATGTCCACAGGCAGTTGGCAATCTAGGTCTATAACTGTATTGTCCAATACAGTAGCCACTAGCCACCTGTGGCTTTAAAAAAAATTTTTTTTTAATTTTTTTCATTTTCTTTGTGACAGAGTCTTGCTCTGTCTCCCAGGCTGGAGTGCAATGGCGTGATCTTGGCTCACTGCAACCTCTGCCTCCCGGGTTGAAGCAATTCTCCTGCCTCAGCCTCCTGAGTAGCTGGAATCACAGGCATCCACCACTGCACCCGGCTAATTTTGGTATTTTTAGTAGAGACAGGGTTTCACCATGTTGGCCAGCTGGTCTAAACTCTTGACCTCGTGATCCACCTGCCTTGGCCTCCCAAAGTTCTGGGATTACAGGTGTGAGCCACCGCACCTGGCCCTGTACCTATTAAAATTCAAATTAAATAACATCTAAAACTCAGTTCCTTAAATACACTAATCTATTTCCTTTTCTTTTTTCTTTTCTTTTCCTCCCTTCTCTTCTCCTCTTCTTCTCTCTCTCTCTCTCTCTCTCTCTCTCTCTCTCTCTCTCTGTCTGTCTTTCTTATATAGAGATGAGATCTTACTCTATTGCCCAGGCTCTACTCCTGGGCTCAAGCAATCCTCTCACCTCCACCTCCCAAAGTGCTGAGATTATAGGCGCATGCCTGGCCATTAGCCACATTTCAAGTGCTCAGTAGCCGTATGTGGCTAGTGGCTACCATACTGGACAGCTCAGTTTATAGAACATTGTCATCATTACAGCAAGTTCTATTGCACAGCACTTATCTAGAAGATTGGAGAGTAGATAGGGCTGGAAAGGAGAGACTTGGAGGTCATCAACACATAAGCGTGGTTAACCATCATGGGATGACTGAGGTCAGCTTGAAGAACATGACGAATGAGAAGAAAGATGGAGTAAGAGTGAACTCTTGCAGAACACACACATTTACTGGGCAGCTTGAGGAGTCGGCAAAGAAGACCAAGAAGCAGCTATCAGATGAAGAATAAGAACTAGAATAGAGTCATGTCCCAGAAACCCAGGGAGAGCCTTCAAGAAGGGAGAGGTGAGCAGTGTGAAAAAAAGAGGAGCAGGTACAATGGCTCTCCTTTGTAGAGTTGCAAATCCCAACACTTTGGGAGGCTGAGGTGGCCAGATTGCTTGAGCCCAGGAGTTTCAGACCAGCCTGAGTAACATGGTGAAATCTGATCTTTACAAAAAATAATAATAATAAACTAGCTGGGAGTGATGGCACACACCTGTAGTCCCAGCTACTCAGGAGGCTGAGGTGGTAGGGTCACCTGAGCCTGGGAGATCAAGGCTGCAGCGAGCCACGATCATGCCACTCCAGCCTGGGTGACACAGTAAGACCCTGTCTAAAAAAAAAAAAAAAAAAAAGGAATGTAGAGTGTCTCTTGCAGTTGGCATTTGGCAGGATATTTGTGGAGAGAGCAGTTTAAATGAAACAGGGGTGTGACCATTCCAGATTGCCCCAGATTAAGGAGTATATGGGAGGAGAGCAAGAGAGGACCACTGTCCAGAAGGCACAGAGAAGGGCTGAAAACAGATAGAGTGGTAGCTGAGGGCAGGGAAGGGAGAACCACATTTTCTTCAAAGATAGAAATGGCTGGCCAGGCACGGTGGCTCACACCTATAATTCCAGCACTTTGGGAGGTTGAGGTGGGCAGATCACCTGAGGTCAGGAGTTTGAGACCAGCCTGGCCAACTTGGTGAAACCCCTGTCTCTACTAAAAATAAAAAAAAATTAGCCGGGTGTGGTGGCACCCACCTGTAGTCCCAGCTACTCAGGAGGCTGAGGCAGGAAAATTGCTTGAACCCAGGAGGCAGAGGTTGCAGTGAGCCAAGATCGTGCCACTGCACTTCAGCCTGGGCGACACAGCGAGACGCCATCTCAAAAAAAAAAAAAAAAAGAATCAATCAATAAGATAAAAATAAAAGATAGAGATGGTTTTAGCATATTTATAGACCAAGAGAATCGGGGTGGGCAAGGTCAAAAAGGAGGTAGGAGGGAGAGCACACACAGCACAGCTGAAAGGGGTGGCCTTGAACAGGAAAGAGATACGTCACCCTCTAACACGGGCAGATGAAGATGCATTTGTGGTGGGGGAGATAGCAGTCAAGGCTGCCAGCTGCCTAGCCTAGCAAATGTATTGTCACCTGCCAAGAATGGGAGGAGTGGCAGCTTGGTGGGGAGCTTGAGAAGATGGGCTAATGTGTAAGAGCCGCAGAGGGTGCTGCCACGTTCAAGAGAGGAATGAACAGCTTGGGGACCCCAACTGGATGATGAGCCTTGGGAGTGTCCTGATGTGATTTCACAGTTGTGTTTTATGAGATGCAAAGCAAATGACCCCACGCTTGGGGGACTTCAGGGTGTCTTCACACCAGGGTGGGAGGACCCGAAGGGTGAAGGAGATGGAATTTGAAACTCCCTGTCTAAATAAAGAAAGGGCAACTTGTGGACAGTAAACGAGTGCACCTGCAGGTGCTCCCGTTTTCATTTCCTTTGCATATCCTGGCTCAGTCATCTTCCTGCACACTTCCAGATGTTGCCATTCCCAGGAAAGTCAGGAGCAGAGAACAGCGGGGGTGGGAACTGGAAAATCCCCGCTTTGGAGAGTCTTGGGTGGATGCACCGGATCCTGCTCCCCCATCTGCTGCTCACGGAAGGAGACTCCTGCTGGAAGCGGAAGGAGGGGCTGGGGGTCTGAAAGGCTGAGCCTGAGTCACAGGAGCACTAGGGATGCTAAGATCCCTCGGGAGGTCTTGGTAACTGGTGTCTCTTTGGCCGAAGCAACCCAGACAGGGATTGGAAGGATTAGGAGTATGGAATCCAGAACCAGCCTGCCTAGGGTGAAACCCCAGTGCTGCCACTTACCATTCAAAGCCACAGGACCTGGGCAAGTGATTTAAAGCCTCTGTGACTCAGTTTCCCCATCTATAAAATGTGGATCATAATTGTTGCTTCCTCATAGGGATGTCTTCGTGAGAATTAAATTAATGGAAAGGTGGGGACTCCAAACACCCAGTAAAGGTGGGGTATGGTCCTTCAGCTCATGGCTGAGTGCCTGGCACTGCGAATTCAACTTGGGGTGTCTGAGTCAGAGGGGCCTGGCACTGAACCCCAGTTCTCCTCCCAGACCGCTCAGGGCTCCCTTAAGATCCTAATGGGTGTAGAGTGTGCCTGCCCTTCCTTCCTCTCTCTCTCTCTCTCATTCTCTCTCTCTCTCTCTCTCCTTCCTTCCTGAGACAGGGGGTCTCAGTATGTTGTCCTGGCTCGTCTCAAACTCCTGAGCTCAAGCAATCTTCCCACCTTGGCTTCCCAAAATGCTAGGATTACAGATATGCGCCACCGTGCCTGGCCTACACTTTCATTTCTGAGAAAGACTAAGTGGAGAACTTAGCTTACTCCGAGAGCCAAATGGGCCCGCTAAAGCCAGAGTGGAGAGGACTCTTCCACCTGGTCACAGCCACACTGGCCTCAGGCAAGCTGGCTCAGGGTGGAGTAATGCAGAATAGATGCTGCCTGCAGGAAGCTCAATGCCTAAGAGGAAGAGGGGCATAGTACTTCCCAAATGTGTTAATCCAGTGAGTTATTCCACCTCTTATAGGGCTCATCCAGCAAAGGGGCAGAGCCTCAGTGGTTGTTAGCGAGAGGGCAGGCTCAAGGAGGAAAACGGGAATGGGGAGCAAGCCTTCCCCTAACCCTCAACTACTCCATGTCTCTTATATCTATTCTACGAACACTTTTATGCCACACTTGGGATAGGGAGTTGCCATCAGTATAATGGTTCAGCAATGGACTTTGGAGCTGGACTACCCAGGTTTTGAATCTGACCTTCGCTACTTCCCAGTTTTGTGTCAAGTCCACACCTGCCTCCAGATTCTCACCTGAACAACGAGGAGGATATCACCATATCCCCCTCAGGGGCTGGTCATAAAGATTAAATGAGTGGTCTTTAAATGAACGTTTTAAAGACGGACTCTACAGTGTTTGTTATTACCCTTGCTATGAAATGAAAGGCCTTGAGGGCTTTTTATTTTTGAGATAGGGTCTCACTCTTGCTCAGGCTGGAAAGTAGTGGCATGGTTTGTCTAACTGCAACCTTGACTTCCTGGGCTCAAGTGATCTGCCCATCTCAGCCTCCCAAGAAGCAGGAACCACAGCCCTGTACCACCACGCCTGGCTAACTTTGTTTATTTATTTTTGTAGAGATGGGGGGCACGGATCTCACTATGTTGCCCAGACTGGTCTCGAACTCCTGGGCTCAAGAGATCCTCCTGCTTCAGCCTCCCAAAGTGCTGTGATTATAGGCATGAGCCACCACGCCCAGCCCAAAAGGCTCACTGCAGCCTCCCTTTTGAAGAGGGGAAAAAGCAAAGCTCCAGCTCCCCAGGAAGAATAAGGACCTCATGCCACCTTAAGTAAAGGAATTTAAATTACATGTCTGTGCCTCCATGGACAATGGACAGCTGAGCTTCTCCAGGGCTGAAACCCAGCAGGCAGAAACGGAGGCCCCTGGGGCCATGTGGTTCCCCATCTCTGGTCTCTGCATCTCTCTGAATCTTTTTCTTTTGTATATTGATGGAGGAACTGCTGTACCCTAGGTATGGAGCCA